>JAODOY010048513.1:0-19023 GCA_025399855.1 Forbesichthys papilliferus | reverse complement strand
CGCCCCCACCCCCCCCCCCCCCCCCCCCCCATCGACCAACCTTTTCCCCGGCAGCTATAGATTGCTGACACCTGCTGCCATTAGCCATTAGCAAGGGTGCTTCTGTAGAGGGGTGCTCCTTCCTTTACTTGGCCTGCGTGCGTATGTGACACGGGACTACTGGTGAAGGTCTTATTGTGATACGCCCTGTGATACGGCCGGTTACGTCCGCTTACGTCTGCCAGAAACACACAGACAGTTAGAAAAGGACTGTGCACTGTGTTGCTGTTATGTTGGAGCCCTACACTGATACTCCACTGGATCCGACAGTATCTCAGAAAAAGCCCAGTGTCTGTAATGCTGGTACCAGAATGTACACCGGAAATGTGTTCTCACATAACGCTGGACAGGCTGCAAAAGTATGAATAGTGTGAACAAATCTTTGTTCTGTTTTCCATTAAGTTTTGTGATCAGTTCAACTAAATGTATTAGTGTATTAGTTAGTTAGTTAATTATTTACTAGTTACTGTAATATTATTACTTTTCAGTATAGTGTAATTTACGGTAATAATATTACAATTACTAATCTAAGTTATTACTGCTTATTGCATTACTGCATTACAAGAACGATATATCTGGTCCTAGCAAACGTAGGGTAGGCTAATTGAACCAACCTGTCAATCATCTGGTTTGAGAGGCTGCAATGTTTTCACTTTGGCTGATTGTTGATTCCTAAGGTTCATTATTGTTCCAATAAAGAGGATTCAAATAAAATGAGCTGGCTACACAGGTTGTCATTTTTCAGAAGGGCGAGGCAGGGTAGTGATTGTGAAAATAATATAGTAATGTAAGGAGTAACGTAACTTATTACTTTTAATACCCAGTTTTATTACAATTCCCGAGTAACTTGCCCAACACTGTACACAAGCTTGGAGAAAGATGTTTCCCAAACCCAACCCAGTAGAGAAAAGCACTGTATTTATTAATGTCATTATTTTATTAATCTACAGTGTGTTGTTTTGCACTGGGATTCATATTTATTGTAAAGTGAGCAAGATGTTCCAAAAAGTCAGGGGGTTTCATTTGATATGCAGGTAGGTAGTTATACAGCTTTTCTTTTGGGAAGTTATTTCAAACACAACCTACTGTTAAACACCAGAGCCAACCTAGATATTTCTGTCTGGTTTCAACAAGCAGACTATTCTTGTGCTGTTTATTAATTGCTGCTTAATTAATTAAGTATCTTGTAAATTAGAGGAATTATCGCCAATTGTCCCTTAATGATCCTTAATTAGGTCTTGATTAGCGTTTACAAAAATGATCCTTCAATTAGCATCTGCAGAGAGGGGGAATAAAAAAACCTTGAGAATCGCAACAGCTGACTGACAGGTGGCCGAACGTTAAGCGGAGTGAATAAAAATGGAATCCAAACTTTATCTCTTCCAAGTGCTTTTCCCCGGGCAGGGAATACGGTAATCGCTAATCTATTTGGACACACGTGTTATTTCATGTGACACGGACAGGATGGTATCCTCGGCCTTCAGCTTGTCATACGGGCAGAAATTGTCGATCTCGCACACAGTCTGTGGAGATAGTAGGGTGGCTGACATTTCTAAGGGCATTTCTCCCCTTATTTCTACAGGGCAATCAGGCAGACAAAGGGAAAAGCAATATAAGGTCTTTTGTTGGGGCTGACAATGTCCTGCTGATACAAACTTCCATATACAGCCAGGCGAGAGTCTCTCTCTCTCTCTCTCTCTCTCTCTCTCTCTCTCTTTCTCTATCTGTGTGTGTGTGTGTTTAGGTTTATCAAAGCCTCCCTATATGGAAATCAGACATTTTACTAAAAGAAAGAAGTTGTAAATGTAAATATATTTGTATTTGGAATAATCTTTATATGATCTTTGGGACGTTCAGTATCCATCCCATATCTGTTACCCATCTATTTGCTGACCATAAGTTAATGTGTGACCACTGTTAATGTGTTATATAAATCAACTTTACATATTTGCTTACTGTAAATCAAATATAATTCCCTGTATATATATTACACAAATGAGGCAATATTATCTTGTAGATAATATCTTGGAAAGATTGTGATTAAATCAGACTGAGCTAACTTTCACACGCTCGATTTACACATTTAATGACTTTCATGAACCACTTCTCAATGAAAGTTCTCCAGTAATTGGTCCAATAACCCTAGTCTTTCTTGCCTCAAAAATCATATCTTTGTCTAAATCTTAAAGGGCCAACTTTAAGATTTAAAGACTTTAAAGACTGTAGCGAAGGAACTCAGCTCCCCTCTGAATATCACCTTATCGCTAAGATGCTAAGTGGCAGGTGGAACACCAGTTCAAAGATTATATCTCCCCTTGAAGGGACACCATCCAAATTCAGGACGATTGATAATTTCCTGAAATTACCCACACCATTTGGAGAGCTCGCTGTGAGTTGCCTAAGATCTTGAAGAACGTTCTGGTAGAATACATGAAGCCATCTTCATAATGTATCAAAATTGAACAGAGGGAATGCCACTTAGTAGGTAGCAGAGACATAATTGGTGCTAAAAGAAATTCGTAATAGTATCATATGCCTTCGGCTGGGCTTTTAGAATGATATTCTGTGGAGGAGCAGCCTTGATCTCACAGTCTCTATCTCACATACGCACAACACCGGGTAATGCATTCAGTCATTTCACCCCCCGAAATCCCCAAATGCATCAGGGCACAGTACTTGCTGTCATGATCCCGGCTAAATGGCTTGGCTGGACTGCTAACCTGTGTAAATAGTTGCAGCACAGGCTAATGTACTGCCTTGTAATAGATGGAAATGACCTGCCTATTACAGCTAGTCTGTCTGTGGAGGAACGAGAGAGAGAGGGAGGTATGGAAGTAGGGAAAGGAGGAGGGATGGGGCAGGGGAATGAGTGAGAGGTGATTAATATCACAAACATGAGATTGGCAGTGTTTATCTCAGGTGAATGGACTTACAGTAAAAGTGGGCAGGGGATTTAGGTGGAGAGCCTGTGACAGTTCACTAAAATGTTTTTGATTAGATGAATAATAATAATTCACGGAATAAAGAATTTCTAAACTGTTGTCAATAGGAGAACACAGTGAACTGAATGCATCCATTCTCCAAAATTAATTGAAATTATCATTATTACCTCGCAGCAAAAAATACTTATTAGATAAATGCAGATCATTTGTGTTATTTTGATTATAATGGATTACACAGTATAACTAAATATGAAGGCTAAGTGTCTTTCTTTGGTGGAAACAGGATATTTGTTCATCCTCTATTCATGCCTTAGATTGCAATGAAAGTGTTTTGTCATGCTTGATATAAAAATTAATTGAAAATATTAAGTTTCATTTGTAATATATGCTAAATTCCCACAGCCGTTTTCAAACTGTAATGTGCCAAACATGCATGTAATCTCCTTGTGAATAGACAGTTTAGATTGCCATTTGCTTAAGATATTTGTTTGCACTGTTATTCTCTCCATTGAGAGAAAAATTAGGCATGTCTTTTTAGTGGGTTCTTTTCTTATTAGTTGTTTGCTATTATGATAACAAGGCTTCATTTGATGTCAGTTGGCCTTTTATCTTCAAATGAACCATTTAAATATCATTAGGTGTGTGTGCGCATGTGTGCGCGCGTGTGTGTCGTGTGTGTGTGTGTGTTTGTGTGATCATTACATGTACATGGCATATTCATCTCTTATGTTGTTAGAATAAGAAATTAGCCGCATTTACTGTGCCTGACACTATACAGTAGCAACAACAACATCCTTTTTCTACCGTTTACTCACATTAAATGCAGGATAAATGCTTTCCAGTTATCAGAACAGAGAAAAAAGCAAGTGCTTTCATTAATCGACCTTTCCTTCAGAGGTGTTTTGATTGACATGAACAATGTCAACCAACTATACGTAACTCAACAGAGGAATTTGTTGAGTTACCAACAGAACTCCGGCTGATTTTAGGTATTGTATACAGTATCTGTTAAATAACTGGCTATATGCGGTTACTGCTTATTAAAACACATGCAACAACTGAAATTAGTTCCTTTTGTGACATAATGCTTTAATGGACAGAAGAGGCACCTAGCTAGCTTCTGCTTTATGTTTGTAATGCTGGTTTCAACCCACTAATGCAATAGCTAACATAAATTCATTTAATAATAGACTCTAACGCAATTCATTGGTGTTCAATTACAACGACGATCGTGTCATTTGAAAAATAAAAAAATAAAAATAGAGGACCTAAAAATCAGTTGGCGAGTGTTTTCAACACAGAGGCTGCTGTGCACACACACTGCCCTGTGTAGTGCTAATGTGACCTTTTAGCTTCTGTTGTCATGCACAGAGGAGAGGAGGAGGCCAGGAAATGAGGCAGAGGAGGAAAGGAGAGACTTTAGATGTGAAGAAAAGTACAAGAGGGAGGAGGACCCTCATGCTTGCCATTCTTTCCAGCTCTCTCTCTCTCTCTCTCTCTCTCTCTCGGGTTGCTTGCTTAATCCTCTATAGCACTGCTCACTGTAATTCCGCGTGAGCACTATTTGTTAAGCTACAGTTGTTAATGGTCAGATGAGCGCGGCTCTTTAAAACGCCAGATCTTAGAAGGAAGCGAGTGACACTGCATCCTAAGCAAAGTGACATGCCAGAACCAACGCCCTACAAACACAGATAGAAATAGAAATAGATAGAAATTAAATGGCAGCTGTTTATTTATTGCACTGTAGAAATATCTAATACAAGTATGTAGACAATTCAAATGTAATTTCAATGTAATTAAAAAAAACATTTTATTTCCAAACGTACTGTATGTATTGCATTTTTGCTGTTTTGACAGATGTATTTAATGTCAAACACATAAAACAATTAGTGTTAAATGTTTGTACAACGATCTGAAAAAGAACGCCAACGTCTCAGAATTACAGTGAGACTCCTATTGTTTTTATTTACATTCGTTTATGAATGTAACCCCCCTGCTTGTGTGTGTGCGTGTGCTCGCACGTGTGATCGGATGTTTTCCTCTGAAAAGAACTTCGGCGCGCGGCTCCCCTCTTTACCATGGCGACACCATAGCCCGTGTGCCTCTCGTCTCTACGGTAACCGAGCCCCGGCTCGCTCTTATTGGCTGAGCCACTGAGCACCCCGCCTGAGACAAAAGGCCCAGCGCTGGTAATATCTTATCACACAATTCCCATTAAAGCAGAGGGTTTTTTCTCCCCTCACACTGCAAGCCCACACAAAAGTAAAGTGGAAATAGCTTGTACCCAATGAGTTCAGCCCCTACTGTTAGCCATGCTAGTGTGTACTAATAGTTACAGTATGTGTCCCTGCACTGGCTGACGTTGACGTTGTGTGAAAAACATCCCAGCGTTTAAGGAAAATTACTGTTATTCTTCATGACGTAGTCATGTGTGTCTCTGGGTAGGTTTGTGTTTTGCCTCAAACGTTTTAACACCTTCATATAATATTCAAATGTAATATATGCCGGTTTGCAAGCCGTATGTTTGTTTATTTTCCAACCGTAATTGTGGTGGTAGCCGTCACGGTTACAGATGTATCCAGGATTATAATCCATTAGCTATCTCCCATGAATAGGCCTATACATTTTGCTGTGTGTTCAAGTGAACAAATAGGCTGACCAATAGCAGCCAGCCAGCTTCTCTCAGAGAGACCTAGACAGTGAATGAACATTAAATTAGACTGATAAACTGCATAATATACAGCCGTGCGTGTGTGTGTGTGTGTGCGTGCGTGTGTGTGTGCGTGCGTGTGTGTACCTCTGTAAGCATGTACTGACAGACAAAAGGGCTAATCGGCCCTTAGAGCCAAACAACCATGTGACTCTGAGAGAGTATTGACCCAAAAGCACCCATAATCCCCTTCTCCTAACACAAGCAATTTGACGTAATACCTGCAATAGCGCACATCCAGCCTCCGTGGCTATAGCCATCAAAAAGGAGCGCCACGCTCTTTAAATAAAAGGGACTTGTGGAGTGTGTCAATCTGTAATAAAAATATCATGAGCTCTGTCACCACTTTCATGTCTCCGCTCCTCATCTCGTCGACTCTAATAGCCGCTCGCGTTACTCTCTGTTCTCTAAACCTGTCTCCCCCCTCTTTGTGTGTGTGTGGGTTTGGGGGGGGGATAGGGGGAAGGGACTCTGATATGCAATATTTAAGTTTTGGCTACAGGGTTTTTTGTGTATGAATTTCTTTGCTAATACATTTTGAATTCGGCCATCATCAAATCATGAATTTTCTTTTGTAATACAGTTGGCCTGGGAACTCAACTGAAATGTGTTTGAAAATGAATATTGGTCGTACAATGTAGAATTTAATGTTTTACTGGCAATTGCTGTCGAGGGGAACAATATATCCTGGTGTTAATTATTTCAACCTCGTGCCAGTGTTAGTCACTTTTCCTCTTTGGAAAGTATCAGAGTGGCTTCATGAATGCTGCTGGCCACGACAGTCATCACACCCGTAAACATTAGTGATACACAAACATCGCATTTTCACTGCAATTTACAAATAACAAGATTCCTTGTTGGTTCTAAAATTGTGCCACCAGCCAATTTTCAGTTTGATGAACACTCTCAAGAACACTTACAGTAATTTCATAGATGCAATGTATAATATTTTACTTGCATATATTATGCCCTGAAAGACATAAGTACATGCTTTTAGCATTGCTCTGCTTTAATGTCATTTCTCAAAAAAAGCAGTGACATACGGTTGCTACCCTCAAGCTACAGTATATGTTTGATCATATATACTGTACAGTGTGTATGTGTGTAAATATAATATTTTATATACATGTACTGTGTATAGAGAGAGAGAGAGAGAGGGAGGGGAGAGAGGGAGGGAGAGAGAGAGAGATCTGCATATCATATTAGGCCTGGGTTGCCCCTTTCATTTCCGACACCATCTGATGAACATCTTTCTTTGCCTGCGTCAACCCAAAAGGAATATTCTATCAATTCCACCTTTGTGTGTGTTTTCAGAGAGGGGGGGCATATTGATTAATGCCTGGCACACTGGACAACACGCGAGAGACATTTTCATTCCATAAAACACACAGAAAAGTGGGACTTTGAAAATATATTGATTTAGTGTTCTATTTAATGAGTAAAACATCTCTCGTTTTTACCCATCTTCACAACATCCCATTATGTGCCCTGTGTTTATGAGGACGAGACGAAAATGAAATTGATTCGTAGTGCAGCTGCTTCAGATTCTCTACCATGATGTGCGCTCTGTCATTGCCTGATTGTGTGTCTGTCTGTCCGCCATCTTAATAAAAACGTCTTTACAAAAGGGGTAACGTTGTTTTCATATTGAAAATCCATCTTAAAATGTATTTTGAAAAGTCGTACATTATCAAACACAGATCATATGTAAGGAGAGATGCCTGTTCAGCTCTATTTAATCTGTGTTAATTCTTACATACAGACGCATTAATTGTCTGGCAACCAGGAAATGTGTGCAGGGCTGCACAACCATAACCTGAATGTGTCTTGGCTGTGGTGTGACCGAGAGACTGGGGATCATTAATCTTGATAAATGACCTCCCAATGACATGGCATATTACTGTATGAACGACGAAAGAAAACGGTAGAAGGACGCAATCTGTTTGTGTGTCTAGTTTCACAAGTGTGCTCACAAGTGTGTGTGCTCGTGTGTTACATGCTAGTAATGACCCCCGCTTCAATGCGCCTATGAAGAGTCTATGCAGTGGCCTTGCCGACCGAGCCTCCATTCAGGTGTCTGCGAGGTTCTCTGTGCATCAGTGTCCTCGTTGAACCTACAGGGCCCCATTAGGTTGAATGCTAATCTGTCGTTTGCTATTCTCCTCGAGAGACCTTGGGCGAGAGCAGCGCTGAAGCACAGAGCAGGCGGACAGCGACGCAGCGAATGAATGAAGCCTTTTGTCTGCTCGCAAAAGTCTAGCGAACTCCAACTCGAAGGCGAAGAGAGGAAGAAAACTGGAAAGGGAGACGAGTGTGGCGGGAAAGAGAGAAAGGAAGAAAGGAATAAGCAGTTTTGTTGCACCAAGGTTGCATGAGCCTCTGCTGAGCTAAAGCTCTGGTGACACTATAAGCTAGCATAGCGTATATGATAACATTTGGTTAAACTTTTATGGCAAAATAGCTGTTAGATGCAAACGACAGATGCAATGCTAACATCATAACGTGAGACCCCTTGGATAAGATAATACAGGGTGTTTCAAAACGATGGACCTGATATGAAATCGCTACATCTTTGTAGCTACAAACTGCCCATGAACTTAGCACTTGAAAGCGAGTTGTATAGCGTTTACATGATAAAACTTCATAACTCATTACACCATTTGAACTTGTTGTGTAATTGTAACATGTTGCCATTGTGAAACATACTGCTTTGAAATTGGGTCCATCATTTTGAAACACCCTGTATATGATTCTCTGTACTGGATAG
This sequence comes from Forbesichthys papilliferus, assembly GCA_025399855.1. NCBI lineage: Eukaryota > Metazoa > Chordata > Actinopteri > Percopsiformes > Amblyopsidae > Forbesichthys > Forbesichthys papilliferus. The sequence continues at coordinate 10,565 of JAODOY010048513.1, read as the reverse complement.
TATGTCAGTTGTTTGTTGAATACCCTTCAATCAGACACAGACGTATATTATGCTGCAGTGCAGCTAATTAGCTAATTAGACTGTTGCCTGATGTTTGTTCCATCATGCCCTGTTGGTATTTAATCTGAATGGGTCATGGTCTAAGCTTAAAGGTGATATGTGTATAAAATGACCATATTCTCCAAACCACTAGGGGTCAGCATTTCACCAGAATATTGTGGTGTCCCTAGTTCACCCTCCCCCTCAGAGCATCTACTCCATAATCTCAGTGTATCCACTAAAGATACTGGGTCAACACACACATATTACAGTCATATGGTAACGTAAGGAGCCAATAGGCAACAAAAGGGATTTAAACCTAGAACAGCACAATTCAACCAAACTGCTAAAACACTGAGAACCAAAAACGTTTGTCCAACCAGGACATTATGCCCTGTTAATTGAAAGGGGTTTACTTACCAGTCCAGAATTTACCAGTCCAGAAACTTTGAATCAGCATCAAACATTGCATTTAGGTTGCAACTCACTTCTGATGCATCCAGCGCTAAAAAGCATCACGCATCACCAGTGCACTGGAATCCCAGGGCATATAGTATAGTAATGGGACTGTAACTATGTCTTGTATGAAACAAGCTAGGCTATAGTTTCACTAGAACAATGTTAACAGATTCACCTAAAATGCATTTTTATAGCCTTTATGCCTTGAGAATATATTACTATAACATACATATTCACTCTACTACTCACTTTACTGATACAAATGCACAATATTTGTGTAATTAAGACATTTGCTGGATATAAATATTTTTAATATATTTAGAAGCCATGGGGTGGCAAGAATGCAGCTCCATTCTCATAATACATCTATCAATATCTCTCAGTGTATTTCTTCTTCTCATGTTTGGTGGATGGGTGGATGGATGGAGGGATGGATGGATGGGTGAGATTGATTTGATTGATTTTTAACTGTTTATCTTTTATTTATCTTATTTTACACGTAGCACCTTTAAGCTGTGGCAATTACAAACCCCGAAGAGAGATTTCAGTCTTATTTCCTTGCAACACATGAAGAGCTCAGTTGAATTCACATTAATTTCAGACCATTATTAGCCAAGATGTTTCCATTGAAAGCCTATAATGAACGAACTGATCTCACAATAGGCCGCACTTTAAAGTTCTGAGAAATTGGTTCAGAAACATTTTGTGGCATCAGTGTAATTTGACCTATCCTCACTTTTTCTCTCTGTGAACTGACCTTTTAGTTGTTCTGAACCTGTATCCCTACTTACAGCATACATATAAGATAAGCAACTGGTTGTTTGTAATTAGCATGTAATGCTGACTTTTTTTCTAAATGATAAATCTGTCATTCTCATGTTTTTTGTTCATCTTCATTTTGAATGATTTGGAACAAAACATGATTTTGTTAAACATTTTGATTTGGTTTGCCATCATTGGGGGAAAAGCAAATCCTATAAAGGGGGTGCCACGGTTTCTAAAAGTTTGGGAACCATAGCATATAAAAGAGATTGAAAATGATCATTAAAATGATGCTATGCTCCAGCAATGATTTTATGAGTTTCTGTGTTTTACCATACCTTGTTGCATAGTTTCAAAGGGCGGTGATTCTTGCCATTGAATGTTCTGTATGTATAGCCTTGCTGGAGGAGCAGTTAGTTTGCCAGCCCAAACATAGTCTTTGTACGCAAGGCATTGTACGCAAGGCAGGGATACACCTGGATGCTGAACTTGCTGCCAGATAACCGCATCTCTCTATAGAACCGCTTACTTCATTCGACAAACTTTCTTCATCTCCACTCATCTCCTCCCAAGGCTAACCGCTCAATAGGCCACGCGTGCGTGTAGGCGCACGCACGTTTGCGCATGATAGCGAGAGAGAATCGCATTCATTTCATGAGATAAACACTCGAGCGTACGTACAAAAAGGGAGAACCCCCCCCGCGTCCTTTTTCTCATACCGTTTCACACCAAGGTCTCTGTCATTGTGTGTCTCTTTGCTATAAGCGGTCTTCTTTGAGGACATGGGCAGGGTCTGTGTTGGAGCTCACGACCTGCATGTTATTCTCGCCCTGCTTTATAGACATGGCAGCGCCAACTTAATTGCTAGCATGCTATATTGAACATTGCTAGCACAGTTGGGTGAGAGATGTATTCATCTGCATACATTTGTGAGCATTAAGAAACAAATGCATTAAGTTGTGTGAGAGTATGTGTGTGCGTGTGAAGACCATACTTTTTTGTACCACTAATGTATGTGATCATTTCACGTACCCTAGTACACACACTGTATGTGCACACACACGCACGCACACAAACACACATTCAGAAAAAAAAAATTCCTCACACACAAATGCTCCTAAGTAAGATCAAATAAAAGATGTGCAACCTCACATCCCACCCACACACCTGCTGACCTGCAACCCAACAAAAATTACACACACGTAAGTTTTACCAGAAAATTCCACATATACATTAGGGATGGCACGATCCAATTTGTTCAGTCCTGATACCGATACAGATACCTGCACTTTGGGTATCGGCCGATATAGAGTACCGATCCAATTCCAGTGTTAAATTAAGCTGTATTCTTCACTGTTACTGAGGAAGAGACTGGGAATCATGTTTTTGTATAAGGAACCATCAGGCTTGAACACTGCTTTCCTAACTCTGTAAAACATAATGTAACATGGGCTATATATGAATATATGGACATATTACAATGTTGTCCTTAATGTACATGCATTAGTTTAAGTGGTTTGGTTAAGTTGCTAAATAAATGACAGACAATCTGCATTTTAGAAACCTGCTTTTTTTTTTTGTTTTGCCTGGGTAGGTTAGACATGGATGATGCTTGACAGTAGACCTATGCATGTAAATACATTTAATTGGATCAGCCCCATGGATCGAATACAACTGGCCAATTGTCACCGATACCGATCCAGCTATTTAAGTAAGTATCGGGCCGATTTACAATCTCAGTATCGTATCGGTGCCATGGCTAATCTACATATCAAATGCTCTCTCTCTCTCTCTCTCTCTCTCTCTCTCTCTCTCTCTCTCCCTCTCCCTTTTTCCCCGGCTGGTTGATTAGGGGTAATTCTAGAGAGGGTTGAAATGCACCTTTGTGCCCTTAGGCCCCCTGAGTGCCGGGGAGGTGGGGGAGAAGGGGGGGGGGGAGCTGGGGGTGTAACTTCACGGGGAGAGACTGGAGCAGTTTAGAGGGTAGAGTGTTAGAAGCAGGGGGAGAAAGGAGGGGAGGAGAGGTGGCAACATCAGATCAGGAAGAGGAGAAATGGTGGGAACTTATGAACAAAGGTCAGGGTTTCACCAAGATACTAGATATGGAAAGCTGAAAGGGGTGCTTAAACTACACCTCCCAGAGTGCATTGCTGTCCACTATTTGTGTGTACAGGAGGTTTTGAAAGTGTTTTTAACCTCTTTTACTTAATATGCTAAAACTACACTCCCCAGAATTCAGTTTGCTTTGTGTACATTTAGAGGAGCTCTTAGGGACACACACACACACAAACACCCAGTTCCAGTCAGGTAATTAGTCGTTAATACGTGTTTAATTAACCTTGGTTAATCAAGATGGCGGCCAATAATTGCAAGCAATCAGTTGGCATAGCAGCAGATACTGGGGTGTTTAACACAGCAGGGGTCCATCATGCTGTGAACACACACCACACACACACATAACTGTGTGTGTGTGCGTTTATGGGAAAATATGTCACTTTCTATATCCGATTTATAACAAAAAGGTCGTTGGGTTGACGTTTCAGAGGAGCTAGTAGATATTTGCTGCCATAAAACTGCATTGCGACCATGTGCAACAACGCAAATAGGTGGATTCACAGAGCTGTTTTTTTTGTCTTCAAATAATAATGTTCATATTGGTAAGAGCTTAACAACGCACTTCAATGCATTTAATTCAGTCAGGTTTATTTATACAGCCCTTAATCACAGTCTCAAAGTGCTGCGCTGGAAATAAACAATATCCCCAAAACATGCTCTCTCCCTGGGCAAGGGAAAACTCCCATAAAAACCACTATGGTAAAAACAGAAGGAGGAATCCACCTTTCTGGAGTGGAGAGAGCAACAACAATGATAAATTATAAATAATGATGTATGCAGTAAACAAATAAGAATACATTGTATAAATGATTTAGCTTGTGTAATGGTTAATGAATTGTTCCAGTCCCTGAAACTTTTAGATCATTTGTGAGGGGAAATGCAGCTGACTATGCAGGTGGAATTCTCCACATTGAGAAACGTCAGGCCGACTGCGCGTGCTAATAAATATCGGGATCACCGGTCACATTGTCATATTGTCAGTTAAATTGCCTCCCGGGCCGCGCACTCGGTTTGTGAGTCACGTCCAGCCATCACGCTTTCGCGCCTCTCCTTCTGCTCTGCGCCTTTTGTCCTCTGCCCCAGGCCATGATCCCTCCGTCGCTGCTCTGTCATGTCACAGCCTTTTATCTCACTCGCCGCGACCGAACGTCTCCGCTTTCCTGACTCGCCGCACTCCGCGCGCTATCTCTGTTCATCCTGCCCCCTTCGCAATGCCAGGGGTCAGCTTACGCTTGGCGGCAGAGCGAGTTTGCCTTTCATTGCGTTTGTATGTACGGGTGGTGTTGTGGGGGGTGAGGTGTTTTGCTGCTCTGCGTTGGTGTGTTAAAAGCGCCTACTAGACCCAGAACTACCAGCTAATTATCCAAGGTTAAGTGCACATATGTGTGTAGGTAAGTTTGTGTTTTCGGAGCCACTCACGTACAGTACAACACAGACGTGATGTGAGAGTTTCTGTTCAGGACCACTAGTAGTAATTAAGCCTGCGTTGTAATCAAAAACATCCACGTCCTCATGAATAGAACTGTTAAAGCAACAATCTATTGACAAAGGAAGCAGCCAGGCAGGTATCTGTTGCTCCAAACCAACCGTTAATTAATTGAACCCATTAATATTGGTATGAATGAACTAGAGTGGTGAATATTAGAGAGTATGATAGACGTATGAACTACAAAAAATCTAAATATTACCAAGGATATTTGCCTAATTTTCTAGTAAAAATATCTAACTACACTTAATATAAGACACAATTACATAACAAGTGCTCATCTATCCAGATATAATGTCTCATTTAAAGATATCTCACCAAGCTAATTTTCATTGCAGATTTATTTACTTATTATGAGGAAATATGTATATATATGTATATATAAATATGTATTGTATTCACAATTTTTTTAAACTTATTTTTGAAAAGAGCTCATTTTTGCAGTGTGGGGAGACATTTCAACTTTTTTTGTATTGGCAGTTCCTCTATACATAAAATGTGTTTTTATATAACCTTGCATGTGAATAAGCATGGTTTAATGGTTTTATGTTAATCTTTATTACAAATAATAGTATTTTTTATTTAGTGAAAATGCACTGTAAGAGTTTGTATACATACTGATATAGAGTTTGTGTATCCAACATAATAGAATAGTTCTCTTAGCTGCCCTGCCCGTTTATTTGGAAAAGAGCCTCTTGCTGAGTATTGACTGGTCCTCCTGTGTGTGTGTGTGTGTGTGTGTGTGTGTGCGTGCACACGCGTGTGTTTACATGCATGTGTGTACAGTATGGATGTCTATTTGTTTAGGTATTGCTTTGTCAAGGCCACAAGGCAAGGCAAGTGTGTGTGTGTGTGTGTGTGTGTGTGTGTGTGTGTGTGTGTGTGTGTGTTTCACTGGCGGGAATAGAGTAAACAGGCATCTACATCTCCAGGTGGAACTCAGTGATAAATTGGAAGCACAGCGATATTGACCAACCAGCTGTGTGTGACTTTATGTGTGTGGTCGAGGTACTGTGTTTGTTTACGTCTCCTCTTCCAGCGCAGGGCGCTGAGCACTTTACATACCCTGCAGTGATATTTGTCAAAGTGCTGCAGGTTAAAGCCCATATGGACCCACACAGTGTGACTTTTATACCCGTAAGCGCGGGAAAAGCATCTCCTGACACTTCAACTCAAAACTTCAAAAAGTGGGGTCTGGGTTTCTCACACATCCTCAATAATCGACCAAATGTTCACTGGTGAAATAAGCTGGCGTTAAAATCTTGACGTAAAAACCTTGAATTCTTCATCCTCAGTCAGTTAATAACTTTTGTCAATGCTTAATTAGATAAAATCTTTGTAAAGGCAATGACCCGATTTCAGTGAACTGTATTACACAGGCACTTTTGAAAGTGAGCCGCCACGCACATACGTTCACTATAACCATGCCTTCTGTGTAGAACTGTTGCCTGGCAACTTAAGAACCATTCTCCGAGGCTTGCATTATGAAGTGGGCCTTGATTATTTCAATGGTAGAGCTTTCTAATTAGGCAACTCTGTCCCGCGCATTGATTTCTATCGAGGCGGCGGGGACTTTTCAGTAGCAGTGCGTATTATAAAACTTGTTATATGTTCAGTAGTTGCATAGATGGCTGGATGTTATTTCCACAGGAAAATAAATGGTGAAGTTTGCTGTTTGTATGAACAAGCTGTTCTGGTGATTCTATCTTTCTCTCTCTCTCTCTCTCTCTCTCTCTAGACCTCTCTCATTCTCTCTCCACCTCTTTCTCCCTAAGCAGTGAGAGATAAAGGGCTCTTTCTGTTTTCCACATGCCAGCCAACTCCCAGAAGCCTCTCTGTTGACACAGCCTCCACAATAGGAACTAAAGGCCTGTCATTATTGGCCTAGCCCCCGGCGCAGATACCGCTGTCTGGGGTTATCCCGGCCAGGCCAGTCAGCGCGGGCCCAAAGCCCTGCTGAATATCAGCCTAGACACATAACACTAGTCCCCCCAGCCACCGCTCCCCACCAACCCATCCCCGATACATTGTCCGGCCATTATTCTGTCCACCACAATTTGGACGTCATTTTCCAAGCGGAGACAATCACAATAATAGCCTTCGTTTTCTTTGTGTCCCATTGTGTTTCTCCTTTTCGTTTTTTTTTTTTTTTTTTTTTTTGGTACAATGTTCCCGCTAACACCCCCCCCCACATTCTACTCCGGTTCGTACCACAAAAGCCCCTGATACTATAGCGGCAAATTAAATAAAGCTTCCAACCCGAACACAGCCACGTATGAGGAGAGAGCGGTGTAACAGTGTTCCGGAGGAGACAGGCAGTGGGTGAGACGGAGAGTGGCCGAGAGGCCCTCAGGAACGGCGGGGAAGAGGAGGAGATGTGAATGAATAGAGAGGAAGGAATTCTTCAGCTTGAGAGAGAGAGAGAGAGAGAAAGAGAGAGAGAGATGGAGAGAGAGAGATGAATAAGAAAGCTTCCGAAGTCCAGTTTCTAGAAGATTCTATAAGAACGAGGAGCTAAGCTCCTTTCTCCTTCTTTCCCAGAGATGATTGTAGATCGGGGGATGGGTAGAGCTCCTCACCCCCCTCATCCATTGAGGTAAGTTGTGGTTTATTTGCTCTTGGGGAAGTGTTGGAGGGCTGTTTGAGACACCCATGTGTGTGTGTGTGTGTGTGTGTGTGTGTGTGTGTGTTTGTGTTTGTGTAGGGCATCTAGCCTAGAGACTCCTCAACATGCACCTCGTGCTTTGTGTGTATTGGCGTGCGCAATGTAATGCCACTCTGTATTAACTCACAAAGTAACTGGAAGGCATTACCATGGGGGAAAGGTCCTAACTAAGGTCTATTAATTAGAGGCGCCGTGTCATTGAGGAGGTTTGTTGCGTTTTGGCCTTGCATCCGGAGACAACATCTGCAATTGTGGGAACTGCAAAACGAACTTGTCAAAAGTGGTTCCAGAGCGAAGAAGTTTCGAAACACGGCTCTTATGTTGTCGTGGGGACAGGTGAAACAGCACTTAGTGAATGGAACCACGTGGTCATCGTATTCCACCCTGACTCCTGCATGGCTATTTTGAACAGGTACTTCCACATACACAACTTTGCGCAATGCAGATACAGTTGAGCTTTTTTTAAATGATGACGAGCAGGACATCATTGCGTCTAGTGGGGTTTAAGCCCATGCACTAGTCCAAGCTAGTTACCAAACGTTTACTCCTTTTTACTTTTCCTCGTGGTCGTGGAGCTCCTCTGAAAATGCTGGCGCGTGGATGCCAAACTTTTTATGAATGTGAAGGAGAAATGTTGTGTTGTTGTTGTGAGGACACAAACTGGCGGTTGTAGGCACGTTGTGTTGCTACCGCTGCAGCGTAACAACACAGCTTGAGCTGCATCTGTGTGAAGGCTCCATTGGGAAAGCGACCCAAGATGTATTGGATGGACTGTGGCATATCGACGCATTCAACATATTAGAGGGGGTGTTCAGACTACTATGGTATCTGTTAGTAGAGAATAAGGAACGTTTGAGGGAATGGTTGGGGGGTGGGGGTCTTGGGGAAGGGAAGGGAAGGGGGGGGGGGGAGAAATGGAAAGGCCAGGTGAGGAGTGCTGCTCTTTTGAGAGCCGCGGGTCGCCGTTGGTCCCGGGGAGCCCGACCTCATTTAGGGTTAGAGAGGGAGAGAGAGTGAGAGAGAGTACCGGTAGGGGGGGTTGGGGGGGAGGCTCATCCAGAAACACAGCACTGGTTCCCCATTCTCTGCCCCACCCCCCGTGGTTACCATCAGAGAAGCGAGGGGAAAGGAGCTATTGCTTCAGATGAGAGAGAGAGAGAGGGAGAGAGAGAGAGAGAGAGAGAGAGAGAGAGAGAGAGAGACCCTTCAGCCTCCCTCAAACCCTTTAAGAAATGTCCCCTGGTCATTTGACTTCACTGAGGGGGGCCCTGATATCAAAGCCCCCCTCCACCCCTCTCTTTCCTCCTTGGAAATATATGAAATGTCACTAAGGATAGGAGGCGCGGTGGAGGAGGTCTTTTCTTCTGCCGACAGGAGTTGCATCATTTATGTCTCTTATTCACCGTTTATTGTTCTTTGTTCTAATGCTGTACAGATAAATGACGTGTGTGTGTTCCTGGAAGTGTTTATAAAATCATTTCTGACAAAACTCCCCCCGTCTTGGAGCCTTTGACCAGCCTTGTCTTTAACTAGATAGCTCCAATCAATGACGCTACACATTATTATTATATATATATACAGTATAATCTCCATCCATCCATCCATCCATCCATGCATCTTCTTCCGCTTATCCGGAGTCGGGTCACGGGGGCAGCAGCTCCAGCAAGGGACCCCAAACTTCCCTTTCCCGAGCCACATTAGCAAGCTCTGACTAGGGGATTCTGAGACATTCCCAGGCCAATATGGAGATATAAGAGAGAGGGTATATTTATTTACTGTTGCATGTGTACTGTAAATAAACTAAAGTATGTACCTAACATCTAAGAGAAGTGATTCGATCTACTGACCTACTAGCTCAGCATACAGCTTTGTATTGGGTGTGTGATTATAAAGGACTATCACCATTCCTTGATGTCACGTATTTTTCCTTATAAATTTGGAGGATTTCAGCTGTCTGTCATAATATGACTTGTCACCCGGAAGTCTACAAAAATACATTAAATTAATGGTTAATTAAATAATTAACAATAATAAGTGAGCTAAATCACTAGTTATATTGTTATGTGTATATATTTGGCAGTGTATCCAATGCTTTATAGGATCATTCGTGCTTTCCTTAGCTTGTCTGTGCTGTTGACTATAGCGGTGGGGCTAGCTAATGTGTTTTGAGTTTTAGTTCCGGACTAACTCCACTGGTAGCCTGGTGAAAGTTGTTTCTGCCCAACACCGGGTGTCTCATTTGGCTGGGATTGGACATGTCTAGTAGCAATAGACACAGAAACAGACACGCATGCGTACGCACAACACAGACACAAAGACACAGACATATGCTACACACTCAAAAGCATTCAGCCTGATATGCTAAATCTCACTTTGACAGTCAGCGTTTTGTGCCGCTTTGTGGGTTTGTGTGTGGGTGTGTGTGCGTGTGTGTGTGTTTGCATAGTTGTGATGGCTATGAATACGGTAGAGCACTTTTGTTCTTTCCAGTGCTATTTTAAAAATAACCACTATATTTTAGACAAAGAGTTTTTTCATAGTTCAATACAAATAAAATTAAAATGACGTTGCGTCTCTGTTTATTCAAATTGAAGAGTTGTCAGCTTGCTCTATTAAGCGATAAAGACAGGCCAAACAATAGCCCAGTGTAATTTAATTCCCAGTTTTGTTATGACTCTATTTGTCTGCATGCTCTGGAAGTTTGTGTGGCATTGCCGATTACACAGTTGGAAATGTTCCAAAAGTCAGGAAGTAAATAAATCCCATGGGTGATCTTCACGCCGACTTCTACATCTTGCCGTGTTCACTGTGTGCCTGTATACAGTACTGTATGTAAATATGTATGTGTGTTTGCATGAGCTAGTCAGGCTTCATTGATGTGTGTGTGTGTGCGTGCGTGCGTGCGGGCTCTGTGTGTGTGCGTGTGTGTGTTGGCCGGGGCTGGTGTTGGGGGGTCTCAGTGGGACTATCATTGCCTGTAATCCTTTTCATGGTATACTAATCTGTGTTCGCTGGGGTCACTCTGGGGGGGGGGGGGCG
>JAODOY010048512.1:0-42649 GCA_025399855.1 Forbesichthys papilliferus | reverse complement strand
ATAGATTACAGTATATTATATATATTAGCCAAGATCTGATTCAAGTCATTTGAGAGGACATGCATATCATTCAAGTATGCATAGACAATTAGCTGCTCATAGGAAAAATAGAGATTATTACAAATAACTCGGGTGGCTGTCTTGCACCAGTTGAAGTGGTACTGACTTCTTGCAGGTTTGGATGTCGATGGGTTGTTCCAGCTGTGGTTTATTCTCCGGCACAGGGGTGTAAATCCTCAGAGCAGAGACCTCGCATAAATCTGGCCATGGCTGTCACACCTTGTTGTGTTTCCAATATAGCTCTTGTGAAACAGATGATATATGCTTCCATGCTAAATAAAAATGATGTATTGAAGCAGCAAGGTAGTCCTGAGATTGTTCGGAAAGTCGACTCCTTGCCCTCTCATTAATTTCTTATAAGTGTGCTATAATTCACTTTTAGCTTCTGAACTTGTGGCATGCTTTTATAGTTTGATATGCTAGATTGGTAAAACTAAACACTGTATTTAATGTGTTTATTCTGTGCCACTGGGTACTGGGTGCTGGTATAGTCTCATTGCAACTCATTATTTGAAGGTATACTAACAAAGAGTGACACTCATGAACACGCGAGAGGTTTGAATCCAAACAATAACGCAGTCTGACTCCAACACTCCCATCTACCAATTTCACGGTCTAGACCTCATAACTGAGAGGACAGAATAATAACAAGCTAATGGGGAGGGAAGTGAATAGAAGGTGACTCGACAAACATTATCTTACAGTACACCCATGGGGTCAAATATAGGCTGAGAAAAAACCTTTGTATTACCTGAAGTCAAAATGATTTTAAGCATGCACACATTTCAAAATGGAAAGCACACACACACACACACACACACACACACACACACACACACACACACGCACACACACACACACACACACACACACACACACACACACACTTATCAACAGCCCCAGTCTCCGGATTTACTTTAGCAGTTCGGCTAAGATAAGTTAAGTAATAGCAGTCCAGGAGGGGAAAATGGGGAAAATGTCCACTGAGTGACTCATGCCTCTTTAGCGGTGTCACTAACAGCGCCTCTTCAGCCTGCTCTACTCTCCTTCTCTCATTCATAACGACATCGGTCTGGCTCTATCACCATAACAACAGGCCTGAAGACATTTCATTTGCCTTATTGTAATGGTTAGCAGTCAAACTGTTATTAGTGGAAAGTCACTGCTAGATGTGGCAGCTCTTCCCTTGGAAAACATCCTCTGATCACTGGATTGATTCATTCTACATTCTGTTGCTTAATGTTATGATTACATTTAAAGGGACATTTTGATTTGTGTATGATTTGTGTAGGAACATGTTTTTCTTTGAAATTACCATAGCGATTGTCCTTTCCAACGATTGGCTTAAAGTCTTCTCTAGGTACCCCTTCCCCTACAAGCTTTAGTGCACCAACTAAATGTGTATAATTGATGTTGATACAATGTTGTTGTTCCATATTTAAATAAACTAATAGTTCTAACATAAAATGTATCACATTATTTTTGTGTGTCTTTCACTTGTATGACAAAAGAAATGTCAACAATGTCCTGATCACAATGAGCCTTTTAGTAACTCCTATTTATCTGACATGTTAAACTGTCAACTGTCAACTAGATGTTAAGACCAACGGCCGCTGGTGATTCTGATATGCGTCGATGACAAAATATTGAACAATATTCTACTTAATGAGCCTTTAATCAATAAAAATGCTTTGTCGATTTTTGAACTCGTTCGTCAAATTGTCTTTACATTTCAAACATCGTTAAAAGCGCATTCAATGACTTGCTGCCAAACATTCGCCAGTGGGCCGCTATTAGAATCTAGTGATGTCATATATTTGCGCACTACTACAAAAATGTATCTTATATTTTTCTTTCTTAAAAATAATCAACAGTTTGGGCTACGGGAACATGAATACAATTGGTAAAACATATTTCATATCACATTCACTTTCTTTATTGTAAGAGCCAAACATTATATCCTCTTTACATTTTGTCTGGGACCACAGGCGTTAGCTGCTCACAAAAATATCATGGAACAATGAGTACCCTGACGGTGAATAATGTTTCTCCTCCATTCATGTTGCTGGTTGTATGGGCCCTATATTGTCCAACTCAATTGCCATTTCAGTGTCAATCCAAAGCATACTTTGTCTTCACCAATGTAGACACATAGATTTCCTTTAACAAGCTTCCACCATCTGGGGTTTTAAGTGCTCTTGTTTTTTTCTCTTGCAGGCGTAGTTATTAAATCCAATCCCATTATGATGTTGACAGTCTCTATCCCCGGTGACAGACACAGCCCCAACATACTCTCTGTATATCTGACCCCATTGTTTGTGCATGTAGGTGTGTGTGTGTGGTGAAAGGATTTCAGTGTTTGTTTGTGCTGTGTAAGTGTATGCCTGTGTGTTCAAGGCATCACCTTGAATGTGTACCTGTGTGTGTGTGTCTTTGTTCACTAATGCATATTTCCACCTCTGTGTGATCCCATGGTTCATAACAGAGTGTCTCAAGTGTCTGATGTCTGCGGTACGGGAACACGAATTGTGATCCCCTCTCTTGCCTGGGTTCTCAGATCTCTCCACACTATGTTAATGGTGCTTGAGACCTTACGGGTGTCCTGAGTATATTGCACAGATATACAGAAGGTTGACAGCCTTGTACCGTATACACATATATACAGTACCTATATTACGCTAGCACCACCTGCGTGGCTTGATTCTCAAGCAGCCCTAAAACTGATCCTCAAATCATTGATTCCTCCATTCAACATGATAAAGCCCTCGAGGCTGCTGATTCCAGATGGTTGATTGACATTCAGCTTCATGTATACAAGTGTATTTCACTTGTGCTGCGTAGCACGCAGTTAATCACACACAATTACCCCAATCTCATGGACAGCAAGACAGGCATCAATTCAGTCAATTTGCCTCAGTTTAACATATTTAAATGTAAACACACTGTTAATCAAATTAGCATAACAATTGCTAATCCTTCTTCCTCTGTAATTTTTTCACTGATCATGTGTGAAAATCGCTTTCATTATGAAACCCAAATGTGGCTTTGTTTGAAATTATTTATTATAAAGCATTGAAAATTTGACCTTGAGAAGCCATTTTTTATCCCAGTGGAAGATGAATAACAAAGATTTTGAGAATGTATTATAAAGAAAATTGTCCACTGTCATTAATTGTGAATATTCTTAAATAATGTAATATCTAGGTTTTGATGGGTTGATGGGTGATTGATATGATAGTAATGTGTTTTCCCAAGAAACATCTATCACATTTTCCTGCACATGGGTGCCCTTGTCAGCCACTTCTACATACAATAGGCCTAATTCTGTCAAGCCACCCTCATACAGTATAAGCAATTTATTAGAAAATAAGCAGTATGTTATAACATTTTTTCTTTGGTGGAATGGCTCAGTTTAGGGTAGTGTCTAAGAATATTTAACCCCCAAACATGCCTGCAGCTAACAGAATCATGCAGTTATACGTTAAACAACACACTGCTGGCGGTCCAATCAGGGTGGGTTGGTAAAATTACACTGAAGTCAAGCGTGTTTCAAAATGTTTGTAGAGCTAATGAGGTGATCAAAACAGTTGTAGCAACGATGCTTGGATAATCCAATAGCTTCAAAATTAACCAGAGGTCTATACAATATAAGTCTCACGGTAGCAATTGTATTGTGTACTTGGTAATAGCTTGGGTTGTTATCAAAAGCACAGATTCATGCACAAAGAGAACAGTCAGTGACAGACAAGATATCAGTTTTAGTGGAAAGAAATCCCAGTGTTTATATAGTCTAGTTTGTCCATCCGTTAACAAAACAAAAAACAAAGATGTATTCAATGTATTCAAATATATTATAATTATTTAAATCAGAATGTATTTTGTTGTTATTTAGCAGCTATTTGTATGCAACAATTTGTACAACCGCAATTAGCTGAAATAGTCATGCATTGTATTGCATATTGCATATTGCGTATGCATTGCATATTTAAATACATGTACAGTGAGTTTGATAGTCACTAAAAATCACATTAAAGTAGCCTATACGGTATAACAACATACTTCAAGTTGAATGGCTATAATCAGATGATTACAACCAAAATGTATTGGTTTTAAATGAAAAGTCAGTAAGCAAAAGGTCATAAAGAATGTCGACAATGAGACAATGGGAAACAAGATCTTTATTTGTCTCTTCATCTGCACATCAGGATTGATCTTAAACTGGAGTACAGTTGTTCCATTCCCCATATCAGTCTGGCAACTCTTTAATCATGGTAACTTGTCATAATAATTAGTGTCAATTAATTAATAGCAACTGATAGGACAAACTTCAACTAATCAAGGACAACACATATGTGCCATTTGTTGTTCTGAGGTTGTAGCAATCAATTATAGACATTATTTAGGTATTATCATGGGAGCATGCTGCCATTCACACATACCAGAATGTACACCACATTACATAATGCTATCAACATGATAGCATTAAAACAAGTTAGATAGTATCAACACATATATTTGAATATTAATTTCAGAATGAATTTAAGTCTTTAAGTCATACAAATCATACAAAAATATTTGTCTGTAAATTCTCTTTGGTGTCAACATGTTATAATTTGAATCATGTGACTAATTCCGAGTTCTGATGTATCTGGAATGTATGGCAAGCCGTTAGTTGTGCCATAAGTTGTAAGGGTTGTGTGTTTGTTATTTTTTTGGCTGATACCAATGACATTGGCTATAGTGTTGTCTTTTCACGGTGCAGTATTGCGGATATACAGTAAGAGAGATGTGAGAAGCACAGAAAACAGAAATAAAATTAAACAGTTCTGATTAATCTGAATATTGGTAGGGACAATTGAATGTTCTTTTGAAATTGGTAGGGACACGTCCATGGCATCCCTAACTAAACCTACGCCTATGCATGATATTGAAACGATAGAATAATATGATATTAATCACATTTATTTTATTTGTTGTCATCATTACACTGATTTATGACTATATATTTGCTTAATTGTGTATGTATTTGCCAAAAACATATTTTGTTGGAAACATGAGTGAGACCATTTCAAATACACCCTAGATTATATGTTAAAGAAAAGTATCCCTATCAGTGTAAACAAATAAACTGTAAAATATGAAACAAAACTCCAACTTTAACTTAACAATTTTTAACTGTAAATTCAGCGGAAGGCTACTATATTTATTTTACAATAATACCTTAAAAATGCGAAACTCCAGAATAAAAATACAGTAGAACACTGTGGTGATGTTCTAGAGTATTATTTACAGTAAAGTTACGCCAAACACTGCAGCCGGTAATTTACCGTAAAATTTATTTTTTAATTTTATTTTTACAGTGCAAATGTAATCTGATTTTTTATGTAATCGGCTGCTATACTAAGATGACAATTGCCTACAGAGACACAGAGCTAGTGATAAATAAGTAGATTTGGTTGGTCCACCAGAAATATAGACAGGACTATAAGTATAAACAACTACATGTCACCAGCAAATTCCAGTTTGGTTTCAAGCGAGCTACAGAATTTACCCCAGGACATACATAAAGTTTTATCTTATCTTAATCAAGTTTGACCTTATCTTACTTACCATAATTGTCACCTCAATATACAAACTTAAATAGTAAATATACATGATTTGAATGTACCAGATGGTGGATGATGAAAAATGTATGTAGGACAGGAACATGAAATGTAATCCAAATGGCCTCACACATGCTGTTATTTATTTCCACAGTCGCTGCCAGCGGAGCCATTTGAGATGAATTAACACTCACACTGTCCTTTACTGCCTCCACAACCCTGGGTGGCCGTGTCTTCTGGGTAATGTAGTTTTGGACTGTAACGGCCTGTCCCTCACCCAAGAGGTGAAAGTAGATACCTCCAGACCTCAAAGACAGCCAGGACTTACATACATCATTGTGCCCCACTGAGTGAGCTTGTCCTTTGGGAAGTATTGCTCTACATGTCTCTTCGCTTCATCGTGTTCTGTTATTCCCCCGCCATGCCTGTTTTCTTCATTCATTTTCACCACAGTGAATACCCTCCCCCTGCCATTAACGAATATGCTTTTAACTTCCTAGCCAGTTCTTTCTTTCACCCTCCTTCTCTCACTTTCCCACTCCTTGTTGTTTCCATGAGGCGTGTTTTGACATCCCCACTGTTTACGTCGCTTACCCACACAACAGTCTGCGGCTGACTCCGACCAAACTACTGTGTCCTCCAGGCATGTATCCCATGCTATTATCATTCAGGGCATCGTGCGGAGGACGGAACGTCATTGTCAGATCCGCACATGCACCAGGTTCACATTAGGAGCGCAGAGAAGAGGAGTGCCTTGAAGAAAACCCCTCCAACTGGATCAGTGGTCAATGAAATAGAACAAAGAGGAGAGGAGGCGGGCCCATGCATGGATGAGGCCGCTGATAAAGATCTGCATGACGCATTTCCATGGGACAGGACTAGGGAACCAGGGGAGGGAGAGAGAGGCATGTTAAGGTCATTTGGATAAGTTGGGGTCTTAAGCCAGTCGTAAGCTTGCTTTGGGTAGAGGCCAACGAGCTATACCCTACTGGCAACACGCTCTCATGTAACTCACCTAGGTAGAGGAATGCAGAGAATGGGAGAGTCCTCTGAGGATCTCTTACCTCCAGACTACTGTTCTAAGCACTACACACACACACACACACACACATACAGTACACACCTACCACCTACGCACACACATATACAGCACACATCTACACTCATACACATTCATGCAGTACACAACTACACACACACACACACACACAGTACACACACCTACACATGCATACAGTATACACATACAAATGCCTACACATGCACACACACACAGACACACACACGGCCGTCCTCCCCTCAGCCCATCTCACAGAGGTGCAGACAGGAGCCTCCCTGGCTGAGGCCCAAGCTGATGATACCCAGAATGCCGAGCTAGCGGACCAGGTAAAAGCCTTCCGTGGCCAGACACCTTTCATCACGGCAAATTCCAGAACCGTGGCGCCACCACTTGCCGTGAAATGAGGAAACGTATCCCTACGAGTTTTAATACTAGACACACACACACACACAGAGGTTGTAAATCATGTTCTTTTAAAGCATTTTATTACATTTTTAATAAAATATGTCACGGTAGCAGTGTGTTGCGCTGTGTGTCGCATATAATTGCTGGTGACCCCGTTTTGTTAGTGTGTTTGCTGTGGCGTAACGAAGCTGCGGATGGTGTTACTGAGGCAATGTGGGCCTACGCTGAATTCCACAAGCACACATTAAATGACAGCCTGGCACAAGATGGCAGCAGAAGATATACAGCCCGGGCAAAGAGACAGGCTGCACGCCGTGGAGGAAAGCACTGCGAATGGATTATAAACGCTATTACACACTAAGCACTCTGCACGCCTTGCCAGAACTCCACTCTGTTGGGAGTAAATGTTTTTCTCCCATTGGTTTCCTCGCAGCTCTCCCGTATGACCTTCCTTTGCAGTAATACACTAGTTGCATGACTGTGACGGGACCAACTCTTGTCTGTCGGTGTCACCGTCTCCTGTTCTCAAATCCCTTGGTATTAAGTTTCAGCCTGTCATTTTGTGTTCCTGCTTTCTAATACGTCCTTAAGGTTCCACTTATTCACTCCCCTATACCACCCTACAGTAAACTGACAGTGATTGCCATCCACAGCTCACTAATTGTTATTTAATTTACAAGGTACTTTTTTTTTTTACGTTAAGAGACACTATATGGTTATTTTCTGGAAATGTAGAAACTTGTTTTAAAAATGCTTTGAAATCAATAAATAACTAATGGTATTACATAAATCACAGTTCATTTCAGTAATCCATCCTAGCCCTCTTTGCCATGTCATACAGAAATGTAAAACCCATTAGGTGACGTATACTCCTGCATTTGCGTAAAGCTTGGTTTTCTGGGCACTGCACAACTTTCCACTGGTCTGTCTAGATCCTATAGAGGATCAGTGAAATACACATTGCACAGGAGGGGCAGATGGCCAGGGCTGAGACGAAACAAAAAAAGACAGCGGTGGAGAGAGACCAGAGGTCCTCTGATGTGTCTTATCTGGGACACATAAGGAATCTTAATAGCGGTGCAGATTGTGTGCTCTGTGCTATCTCACAGGCGACACAAGGCCAGCCTGGGGAATGCAGTATGTCTAAAGCAGCTCCAGTCCACCGCTGGGGAATTAATAGCGGAAATGCTACAGTGTCTCGGATAAAAATGAGAGCATAAGGGAGGACACAGAGATGAAGAATAACAGTTGGGACTCCCACACCCTCTTTGAGACAGGAACACGTCGTGTGAAAGATTCTGCAGGTTGCTCATGTGAATATGGGTGTAGCTTTCCATCCTAAAAATGCAATAAAGAGGCAATGTGATGGACCTATCAGATAGAACCAGGTGAGGTGTATCCATCTCATTATTCACACCTAATCTGACTCTCCCATCGCACCTAACCAGTCAGAAGTCACCAGCTGAATGCTTCAGTGGCCAATATGATCAAAGCCATGTTATGCAAAGGTGGAAGCATTCAAACTCAACTAGCTTTAATCGATTACAGCAATAACTACAATTTCTATTTTCAATGGATTTAATTTTCCTAATTTACACAATCATACAGATCATAATCTGACCCAACATAAAATAAAAATGCTCCATGAAATGAGAGGCAAAAACATAACACAGCAAATATTACTATATCAACCAAAATGGTATTTCCAAAGCTGTTCTGTAATGCTACACGTCAACATGAATAAATGACAAATATGACAAGCTTGTAGTTTTATTGCAAGCTTGTTTTTGCATGTGGAATCTCAAAAATGAGCAATGTCAGAGCTTTACGCTGAATTCAACATTTTATTAGCTTTTGTTCAGGTACAGTCTAATTACATTAATTAAATGCATACAGAGAACAACCCCAGAACCACCCCATAATTAGGATGCTGTATGCAAACAAGCCTTCTCTTGTCTGTAGTTATTTTGAGAGAGCCACTAGCCCAAGAACCAATTACAGACTACATGGCCACAGTATCAATTAAACCAGCCTGGTATTCACAGCATGCTAAATAAGCAAGCTAAACAAAGCACCAATAGCGTATTGTTATTGTAACATTTATCCAGACCTCGAAGTGTATTATGCTTCTGAAGAAACCAGGGGAGCCAATCAGGATAAGTCTCGCTGTGTCGTCATCCTTTTCATTACCATGTTGGTTTTAATAATGTGAACCCATTTGTCACTCTGTGGCAAGCTCTCCAAAAACAAATGAAGTAAACAGAATGAGTGGCTGGGACCTTTTGGTGCCTGGCATGGCAGGTTGGCTCTAATTGGTCACCACCAGTGATGTGTAGAGCGTGGACAGCAGGCAGGAGAAAGAGCTTTCTGATCCTGTCTTTAGCCTCTGAACCGCATGTTTGTTAATCCTCTTGCCCGTTGTTTAAACAAGAGATTTTCTATGTAAATAAGATATTTAGTTTGAATCAGTTTTGAGTGTATATTTGTGTCTCTCTTATTATCTTTCTGTTCTCTCTTTCATTTTGTGGAAATCTTTTTACGGTTATTTAGAAGGTGTTCAAGTAAGGTAAAATGAAATATGCATATATATGGATAACATGTACCTACATGCATACATGTGCACACATATGGATACATGCATAAGGAATTGGTGTTTTCTATAGAAGACACTGATTGTGACGTAAACATTAATGACGTCCTTCATTATAGACAAATCCCATAAATGTGTGAAACAAAGCCTACATTATCTATAGATCAACATAGCAGTTTGCCTTGTTGTGCTCTCTCTGTGAGGCCTATAGCAAACACTGAATGCTAAAAGGTAGAGCAGGTTTGAAAGTTATGCAAAATACCCTGCTAATGAATGACCTTGCAAATAATGTATCTTCACTATCTGGTCACTGGGACCATATCACGCATTTTACATTGATGAGTCAAATACAAGTAATGCAAAATAATTCACAATCACATTGTTTCCACTGGACTGGACTTGTTAACCTTTGTTAACCTTTTATGAGTGTCATTCGTCTACATGCGGTATATATGCCTTAAGGATTCACAGCAGCTGAGTGCTGAATTCTCACGAGCTGTTACTAATGGGCCTGTGAGTCAGAAACTGGACCTGGGGGCATGATTCACTATTGTCTCTGTACAACACGTATAGTGAGAGCATATAGGCTCACACAGCACAAATGTTGCTTTAGTTAACTACTGTATACATAAAATGCCAGAGAGTGCCAGAGCGCTTAACCACAACCACACATAAGGAAAGCAATCAAAAGTTGGCAAAATAAGTTGGAAAACATCACTAAGACATTTAAATTACTAATTTTTAAAAGAAAACACAAAATCAGTATTTCTGGATTGTTTGTAATGTGTCAAACAGAACTTAACCACAAGGGAAAGACACGTTTGGATTTAGCACACACAAAAAAAAGCTTTTTATATAATTTATTCCATAATGGTTAACATTGCCATTATGGTAAATTCACATACCCAACAAATAAAGATATTCTCACCTCAGGTCCTAAATGTTTATTGTTGAAAACCATTTAAGTTATGGTGCTGCTAAGAGCTTATTTCCTAAAAACCCAGAAAACGACCATATATATTCTATCAGTAGAACAGAGATCAGCAAAGATAACAAACATAAATGGTTTGGACACATTTTAACATTCTTGTCTTCTTGGCTTAGGGCCTTATAGATCCCTAGTAAATAATTGGGGTTCCGACACATACGTGCTTATGTTGTGACTGACTGAAAACAGGATCTGACCAACACAGACAATGTGTTAGCATTGTTCTTAAATGTGTCCTGACACAACCTCAAAAGCCTGTTTAACAGGTCCTGGAAATTTTAAGACAACCATGGGAAAATATTTTTCAAGGCAACAGTAATTTTAACAAGCTACTGTATCTATTTAACCTAACATACTATGCGGCAAGCTAAATGACAGGGTTTAGTTGGGTAAACCTAGTCTTATTTAAGCTGCATTTGCAGCATCAGTTTTGTGTCATTGTCCTTGAGGTCACAGCTCAGGTCAGCTAAAGAAGTTGTGTCTGTTTCAGTGAGCAAAAGTCTTTGAGGGTCAGAGATCATCCAATTAAATCATTGCAGTCATTGCAGTTGGGTTTCAAGTTTCCAACTCTGCAATGTAATGTTTGGGAAAGGTTTCATATCATTTCAAAAACCTTTTATGACTGTGATTTCATTATGCATCATGCTATGTAAAGTGGATTGAGTTGTTTTGCATCAGAATATCACTTTGAAGTCACGATAACTGATTATTTGGGTCAAAGCAGGTCAAAGTGTTTAAAGTCCAACATTTTTACAATTATTTTGTTTGAATTTACATGACCACTGGCACCAACAACCATTCAGAGTTTACAAATAGTTGCTTTAAATAGGATGGTGATGCCCTTTAGTCAACCAAATTATCTTACAGTATTACATTAAAAGTGTCAAAAACACAGCAAAATTAGCTTTCACTATTTTACAGTTTATGCAAGAAAATATGAACCTACAAACAATGCTTTGAAGCTGACTTCTAACGGACAGACTAAGCATGGCGTCTTAACATTTTTTAGAAATCTTAACCTTTATCATACAGGATAAACCACTTATTTATGAACTGAATTAGAAAAGACTGACAGATACATAATCTTTTCAAATGTAAACCTATAGGTTAAGGTGCGCGCGCGCGTGTGTGTGTGTGTGTGTGTGTGTGTGTGTGTGTGTGTGTGTGTGTGTGTGCGTGTGTTTGTGCTGTGTGCTTTTAGAAAGCATATTATGACAATTTCACTTTCACCTGGTCACTGGTCACACAGACATTCAGTTCTGGATGCTGCTCATGTTACTTTGAAATGGTACGGCATGTGAAGTGTTGTGTTAATCTAAATAAATTGCATCTGCTGCTGCATAAAATATATTCGTACTAGTAGGCTACCATTCTTTACTACTCCTTTCAATAACAACAAAATATTATTATTATTATTATTATTATTATTATTATTATTATTATTATTATTATTGTGATTATGAACTCATCATATCATTATGCTATAGTATATGGATGACAAAATATGAGATTATTACAGTAGTTTACAGCAGTAGAGAAAGCTGGTAATCAATGCCTACATACTGTATAAGAAATAAATAGTACGTCTACAAAACAAAAAGCCATAATGAAAAACAAAAAAGAAAAACATGCTATGCCATACTAAAAATGCAAATACAAGACAGATGTGTTATAATCTCAGATCAGTTTTTGTAAACTTGTGAAAAATGTAGGCTAGGCTAGTTGAACTTCCACATCAGAGCAAATGTTTTTCCTAGGCCTGTCTCTCAAAGATTCGAGGGGGTAGCTTTGTTTAGCCAATCGGAAGGGAGGAACGGTAGTGTAATTTCACTGCGACTAGCGAGCCCAGCCCACAGCGCACAGGGCGCCGTTCAACTATACTGAGAGATGATGTGACATGCGTGTGTACGTGAACTCCAACAAGGCTCTTTAAGTGACCATCCAATGCAACCAATGTCAGCAGTTTAACTTTGTCTCTTAGAACAGGACTCGCTTCAGACTGCAGTGGTGCACCATCTCTGGACTTGTTATATGCCAATGAAATCGTTTTTCTAATTTCGGGAATACTGGCTCTGGATATCTTTTTTTCTACGATTGAATAATTTGAGGTGAGTGAAACGATTTTTAAAATGTTCATTATTTGTATCCCTCTAGACCTAGCCGGTTTGTTTGGCCATTAAAATTAGTTGTGACAGCT
Source organism: Forbesichthys papilliferus (assembly GCA_025399855.1). Taxonomy (NCBI): domain Eukaryota; kingdom Metazoa; phylum Chordata; class Actinopteri; order Percopsiformes; family Amblyopsidae; genus Forbesichthys; species Forbesichthys papilliferus. The sequence continues at coordinate 29,746 of JAODOY010048512.1, read as the reverse complement.
TTGCCGTTATTGTGAGCAATTGCAATTAAATTACTTAACTTTTTTTATGAGTAGCCTATGCTTTTATGTCCTTTGCGCAACAACGTGTTTTGCAGATATCCAAACAGACACGTTTTCTGCAAGCAAAGTTTAGACCAACTATTGAGTCCTTGGAGAAACGTGGTCAGAGCCGAGCGTGGCATGTGGGAGCATAAAAATCCCCCGGTACTCCAGATGCACAGACTCAGCTGTCGCCTGTCACTTTGGTGACAACTGGTGTACAGCGCCTCTCGGCTGTCTATCCGCCATCGCGTTTCCAACTCTTGACACAAGAGCCGCGATGAGTGAGGCAACAAAGTCTTCTTGGCACTTTACGTATAACCGTGAAACCGTAGTATAGCAGATGGAAGTGACTTGCGTACAGCTCGAGTGGATTCATCACTTCTAGTACACTCTCCTGGAGCTTAATATAAATGATTTCCTTTGGAGAATAGTTGGCGCACCAATAAATGCCAAGTGTTATGTTACGTGTTAAGATTAGGTTATGACTGTTATAATGCGTTTGTACACAATGCTATATACCAGATAGTTGCTGGCAGCTACAGTACTTCCCTCACTAAGGACAGTAGGCTAGTAGCCTAGACAGTATAGGCTTACTGCTGGCCGTTAAGCAAGTGCAATATCTTGAGGATCACAGAGCTGCGTGAGCCGCACAACGAGGTTGGCTTGAGATATGTGGCCACAGCTGGGTGACATCTGTACTGACCCCAGCTATGTGCTTTTGGCTGAGCAAGGTGAAAGACCAGGACATGTAACCCTTGTTTGGCGAACAACTACCTATGTATTGGATCTGTTCAAAACTGTAGATTATGTACCAAGTGTAAGTGTAATAGTATTTTCAAGCATCTTCCACCTTAGGTTGTTGGTTTATGGTTCTAGCCATCTGAGCAATTTAGGAAAGTGTAGGGCCTTTATAGACTGGAGCGCTGAGAAATCAAGGTGATGCTGTCACCTAGTGGCTAGACTCTATGTTTACCGTTCAACAGAAGAACCTATGTGGCTCTACAGTTGGGTGCATCGTTAGGTGCGTTTCACCCTAACATAAAAATGATCATAGCCTATTAAATACATTAGTGCAACAGTTAGGCACGTGCGACCCAAAGCTTGGCTGACTGTATACCTCAATCCTTGCTGTTATATGTAAATCAAACACAGCCTTATATGGCAGGTGTGGTCAAAGTGCCAGTAGGGATAACTGGGGAAATGTAAACTGGCTTTAATCCTTTCTCTAAATACTTTGTTATTTATAGACTAAAAAGGTCTGAAGAGGATATTAGAGTGTCACATTGTACTAATGGATACATATTAATGTGTGAAACAATATAGGCTATCTTCCTAAAAGGGTCCTGTATAAAATCTGCATTGTCTGAATACTTTCTTCCAGCAGCTGTGTGTGGGAGCTAATACATTGATATTTGTTAGAAATATACTTGGAAAGGTGCAATGGAAACCTTAATCCTCTATGGCTAATTCAGTGTTCAAGAGCGCCAGTTAACGGGATGTGTGTTTACAGTTTGTTTTGTGCATTGTTGAGGATTTTGGGGATCGGTGGTCTGCCTATTGTTATTCTCACCTCATGATGCACCGTTGGCATAGCCTTTTAACATTAGCACTGTGGTGTGCATTGGTCTCACTGGGCCCCAACACACAACGAGGTGTGGAGATGCAGACAGAGCACAGACATGAAACCAGGCTCAGACATAAACATGCTGTGGTCTGCATGTGTCCATGCATGTGTGTGCCCTCATTGTCCATGGTGAGACAGACAAAAAGCGCTACCTATGTACCTGTGTGTGTGTGTGTGTCAGCAACAAGTGAGTCCCAGTGCCAGTGTCTATGCATTTCCCCACTGTTGACTTTAAAGGACCGTACTGGTGGTCGGTACACAGAAGCCTGTTTGTGTAGCACTAGCATGAATCAGCCTTGCGTCTGTGTCAAGCGGCTTCAAGCCAAACACTCTGGCACTTTATTTGTATTTTTCTACCCGGAGACATGGCCCTGCCTGCCGCAGCAGGTCTGAAAGCAGAGCGGGGGACAGGGCCGTGTGTTGTGAGGAGCTGTCAGAAGAGGTCCTGTCTTTCATGGCTCGGCCTATGGAAATGAGGCACGGAGCATATAGGGGCCAGGGCTGACCAGCCCCCGAGAGCAGAGCCCGTCCACTGTAAACTGTTTGTGGTAGGCTGGCAGGCTGGAGGCTGCATGAAATGTGGCTTGTTTAAACACGGGTCGCCCATATGCCTCATGGGGCCAGCCTGCATGTAAGTCAAAATCGGTCATTATTTCAGGCCCTTGCTACAGTAGCACTGTAGCAGCGCGGTGGTTGAGAATGGCCGAACTACGTCTGATGGGAGACATCGTAACTTTACGTTTGCTGTGCCGTGAACTCCCACCTCCCCCCAACACCACCCCCATTCTCCAGTAACTTTCAATCTGCACATTGCCTATACGACTGAGTGGGGGTCTGCCCGGGGCCAGCGGCACACATTGGATCCACATGCGGAGCATTATTCCGAAGTGATTAAAGGTAGTTTAGTGATTTAGCGCTCGCAGGCACAACTATGTTTATTAGAAGTTGCAGGATGATGTTAGGAGGGAAACAGTTGGCACACACATACGCGTTTAATGCTCCGGCGCAGCTCTGCTAACCGCGCTTGTATAATTGTGGGGCTAACCGTCAGACCACCGCGATGATGAAAGTCAAAGTCGACACACATGCTTCATTATCACCCGTGTGCATGCACTCGGCTTTGAAGGAACCCTACATAATAATGGTATAGCGATATGAAACAGGTCATTATCGACATGCCTGTCTTTGATAAAGGGGAATAACAGATATAAACAGGCCATGTAGAAGCAACAGCACACACCCCCTCCCCAACACACCGGCGACAGAGGCTTGGGAAGTCTGTTTGACCCAACGTGACACAGACAGGCGTGCCCGGCCCATATGTTGTTCCCTCTGCGCTGCCCATCTATGGGGATCCATTCAAGCAGGCAGAGAGCATCGCGGAATGAACAAAAGGGAAAACGAAGGCAAAAGAAAACAGATGATCCTGAGATAGTCATTAAAGAGTGCAGCTCATTTCCCCGGCCCCACTACAGGGGATTCAGCTAGAGCTTTCCGGACCCCCGGCTGAAGGCATGCAACCCCTCCCCACAACATACCCCTCCCCCCCTCCTCTTCCTGTGTGCCTTGTTCGTCCAGACCTGATGGCATTGTCAGAGAGGTGGAGTCAGCTAGAATGGATGATGTGGACAAGGTTGGAGGAATTTATACATGGATTTAGCTGGGCATGGGTTTTGTGTTGACAACAAAAGGTATTTCCAGAGATGTTTGGAGAGCTTGTTGGCAGGGGAGAGTTGGCTCTTGGCCAGATCCTTTCTGCTAAATCCCTTTTCTTGATAGTAGAACGTCTTCTCATTATAACTGTAAATAATCCAGTCATATTTCACAGTGCAATTAATCAGGTTTCAAAAACCAATGTGTTCATACTGAAATCACAGGACCCTGAATTTAATTTAAACCCGTAGGAACTATATCCAAAATACACAATAAGATATAATAAAATATCACACTATTCTTTACTTCAACCTCTTCAAACGACAGATAATCTTAAATCTTTAAAAATGGATATATTCCCATGTAATCTTATCCACATAATTCCTTACCACTATTTGAATAAGTCTCTGAGGTCTTCATTCTTCTCCTCCTATACGAGTAACTTGAGGTGAAACAGCATAAATTGCAATATCAGAATAAATTAGGGCCTGACATCTCATGTGACTTTTTTCAATGCTTCTTCAGGCAATTCAATGTCACAAGGTTATGTATTCCTTAAACGCAATAAAGTTTAGAGAAAAGGCATCATCCACCAGTAATCTTATCCAAGTGACTGAATGATGCCAACTAAGGCACATTTATACATACCTCTATGGAGGAGGCTATCGGGCAGGTGGGGACATAATATATTCTATCTCTTGCTGACAATAGTCACTGCTAATAACGTTGTGGTTTTTTGGTCCCAATAACCTACATGGCAGGCCCTAGCGAGAGAGGAATTCCTAGAGGCATGCTTTTGTTTGCTAAGCGCACATTGTCTTCCTGTTAGGGATTACCTGATAGGGAAGACTGGCCAAACCAGATGTGTATATCTGTGTCACGTATCTTCATGTTATGTCCTCAGATGAACATACTCAACTGATGGAGTGGAAGGTCTTTACTGAAAAACCGAATAACAAAAAAATAATGAAAATGTAACCATAACGTTTTAAAAAAAAAAGTATTTTAACTGTATGCAAATGATGCATTTACAATAAGTATTTATGTACTGAAAATTGTGCCTGATTTCAGATTGACTGGAAACACAAGAAGTAAATATTCCAATATCAAACTGTTGACTAGAGTGGAAAAGGAGTGGATGTGAGTGGAAAGAGAGGAAACAGAGCACCCCATCATTTCAGACTATTTCTCCATTCGAGCATTCCATCTCAGTTTAGACTTTTTTTTAACATGCCCAAACTTGATTGGCTATCTGACTGAAAGTTGGAGAATAAGTCAGAGAGGATTGGTTACAACCCACAAATTATGTCATACGTGGAATGGTATGACATGACATGACATGAAATTAAAATCTGAATCTTGTTTGATGATTATTCTTATAGAGGAATGTTTAAACTAAATTATATTTATATATTATAACACAACTGACACAACTGATACAAGTGGAAAAACCTGCATTTTATTATAGGGGACATTCACTGTTTACCTAACTGTTAACTGTAAACAACATATATCTGTGATCTTAGCAGGTCCAACAATGACACTCTAAGAAATGTGGACACAATATAGGTTTGGTGCTTATGAATAGAGCAGTCCTTTTTCTAAAGTGATAAGTCTCACTTCAAGAATTTCTTTAGGGATAAATAAAATATCTATCTATCTATCTATCTATCTATCTATCTATCTATCTATCTATCTATCTATCTATCTATCTATCTAAGACAGTCCGTTGGTCCTGTTGTATATTACGTAGATAGTATAATACTAAGACACACACACACACACACACACACACCCACACACACCCACACACACCCACCCACCCACACACACACACAGACAGATCTCAGGCACTATCCAAACATAGCCTGTGTCTTTGGGCTTCTGGTATACTGACTCAGGCCTCCGGGGAGATTTAAAGGGATCTAACCAGACCTCAAAACACACACATACACACCATGCAACACTGTCCCACCTACCACAGTTTTGGACCCCACCCATTGCCCTTTTGGTGACATACTGTTTGATGTTAGTGAGCTCTGAGTTCAGACACCAAAAGATTATTAAAGTCTGTGACCTTCAAGTCACTTTGCAGTTTAGGTTTTGGTGACACCTACAGTAATTAAGTGGTAATTGGCTATTTAAAAACATACTTAATGAACTGTCAGAAATGTATGATCTGTTTATTATTACTTCATTTAGCTGTAGTTATTTAATCTCGGGTGGACCAATCACAGCCATTTGACGTAGACACCAGATTATAAAAATGTTCAAAAGTACAAGCGGAAAGAGTTTATGGACATTAGGTTAATTCCTTACACCGCTGCCAGTGATAAATAGCAACAACATGAACATGAACAGTACTTTAACTTCATGTATGCTAGCATAGTGGTGTTACAACTTCATGTATTTATTCTTGTAAACCCCAGAGAGTATTTTCTCCCCCCCACCACCACCCCCATTCCTTTATCATCCCCTCAGTCCACGTCCACGGTCAACAAGTAGTCTGCCCTGCTCGGTCAACCAGCACTAAATGTCCAATTGGACATCTCACCTCGCCTCACAAAAGGGAGTCTGTGACATCTCGCTGTCTCTGCACCATTAAGACTTCTTTATTCTGCACCTACGACCGCATAAAGGGGTTTTAAGGGTCAACTACATCAGAGCCTTTAGCATGGGTCCCTTTGGAGATAGGGGGATCGTTGTGGCTCTTTTCTCGTCTGCATGCTGTTGTTGTTTTTACAACCACCTTAATGACTTAAATTGTGTCCAATTAAGTAGGGCTGGAGAGAACCATCTCTAACCCCAGCCATCAGAGTTCCCTCTGTGCGGTGGCACTGGAGCATGTGTTTAATTAGAGCACTCTGAAAGACTGCAACAGAGTGTTTCTCCTGGAATGTTAATCATTAGTGGGATCCTGACTGAGCAGCTCCTAACTGTTTCTGAGTATTGTTGGATTCCATGGTTTCCCCTTTTGAAGCCTTGCTGCTCGGGAAAATGCTTCCATGTGTGGGAATTGCCAGTTGTTGTTTTTTTACTGCATCCTCTTCTTCTGTTCCAATGACCTTCTCCTTGGCCCTCTATGCCCAGCCCACGCTTGTTTCGACGAAGGAGTCCCATTTATGTGCCAGTTTAGCTTGAGGCCAGAAATGCACAGGAAATGGTTGTTTCTTTGTGGAGGATAGTCTGTAGAACTCCAAAGAAACCTGTAGTCAGGCCCAGATGTGCATGGTTAACCTGTCTTGCATCTCAAACCTTCTGAAAGTGTGGACATAATATTCTAATGAGGTGTCAAAGGTCACTGAACGTGGTCACTGAGAGCTCTTCCAATAGGCATGCTACTCTCAAAGACCCACAGATCCAAGCTGATCCAAGACCTAGACCATTCCCTAACTATTTTGGACGTTTGTTACATTCCAGGTGGATGATTGCCTGCACTCTGCAGACATTTCATAGTTCATAGTTGAGCTATCAAAGACAAGATAAGGGTACCATTTGTAGACAGCATGTGTCTTTTGCAGACCTTATGCAAGACGTTGTGTAGTGTAATGTTATATGTACCGTACAGTACCTCCACACAGAGGTGCCAACTATGAAATAGGCTTTAGTGTAAAACTTAATCTGTAAAACTGCATGTGTAAACTCATATAAATTGTGTTATTATTTTATGCTGCTGGTATGTCACTTACAGTATGTAGTCTCACCATTTAGGCGATGGAGACCACACAAGACATAGTTGTCACATTGCCGAGTCAGTGCTTTTGTCAGCACAAGTGTGTGGAGAAGAAGCCGTCCATTCACCTCAGGTCGGATCTGTGTTTAGAATGCCAGAGGCCTTTTGTTAAGTTAAAGTGTCCTCAAATAAAGAGGCTTCCTCAGTGGAACAGCCACAGGTCCTCTGCTGGTCCACTTCCCATTGTTCCCCAATGAGGTCCTGCTTTTACAACTAGGTGAGAGGTGTCAAATTGAGGGTGAAATACGATGGTCTGTCCATATCCTACACTGCAGCAATGTCTGGCTACAAAGTAAGGAAGCGCTCTATGCCGTAAAGAGGGAAACAGTGCTAGACTGGTTTATGTAATATAATAAGATGACTTGGAAACGTTTTAATTATGTGCATTGTGTGTTCCTCCCTATACAGCTATAATTATATAAAATATAGTCTGGAATAAAGGGAGAGAAAATATTACAAATAGTAATTCTATAAGTCATAGTGTTGAGCTAATATTGAACTGTTTGACTTTAATCCAATGAAAACTAACATAATATGATTATTAAAGACTGCACTTCGAATGACCCACAGATCGTTTTTGGAACAATGTTCTTATTGAAGCCTATGGGATTTTCAGTCTTAGTTGAAAAGTTCAGAACTATTGATATCTAATTAACTCAGACAATCGCATATAACTCCAATCCCACCATATACATTTTACAGCGGTTTTGAGGCGCATACTTTATATTTAAGTTCAAGTGTCAAGTGCGATTATAAGTTACCTAAAATCTTAAATGTGATTTTCTCTGCCTTTTGCTGCCCAACAGCAACAGCAGCAGTGTGAAACAGTAAAAGAGGTTACGGCAGGGTTATAGGGCAGACAAGCCTACGTCTGACCCAGGTTCGTCCATGCCAATCTAGCTAAGTCAATATCAGCGTACTAACTGCCCCACCAGTTGACCTTTTCTTACCTCTTGCAAGGCGTAAAAGGATTGTTGTTACAGTAGTGATAGGCTTTTATTGGCCTTTATAACTGGGTCTTTTGTTGAGCCTGTGTCCTGCTAATACCCACTGGCCAGTCATTTAAGCTTTGAGCCAGGCCTACTTTTTATGATAAGGCTGTGATTGCTGTTCGCAACAATGGCCCTCAAAGACAGTAAATTGTCACTGAATGTATGCATGGTGGGGACGAGACTGGGCTTTCTTAGCCCATTCACGGCAACTTTATAAATGAAATGGTCATGTAGATCCTATGTTTGCCTTACATGTTTCTCAACTTAAAGCAAACCAATCAAGAAATGTCATCGTATTTCGACTACGGACACACTTTTGTTTTACGTGTTCCCTTTTTCAAAGACGAGTTTGAACCAGAGAGGAATGTGGCTTTATCGTTGGGTGGGTTCTGATGGTCATCTCTGTGCCCTGTCATTGTCAGGGCATGCTGTCTGTGGTGTAGCTAGCGGCTAGCGCAGGGCATTTTTTTCTTATTTACAGCAGTGAGAAGGTGTGGACCAGGTGTGAGGTGCTGTCCAGGTCATTGTGGCTATGACGGTAATAGGCCATAAAGCCCCTTGGGGCGAGATATTTATGGGTCATCTGGTGCTTTTTAAGGTCAAAAGTCAGGGATGCATGGTTGTCCAACTTTATATTTCTCAGCTATCTGAGGAGAAACTTAAACTGAGAAACGACGGCAGACCTTAAATATTTGTATTAGTGTGAGGAAGATTTTTATGTTAACCTACAGCATATTACTTTTAAAGTGTGTACACACACAAACCAAAGACTGAGATGAATCTTTCTTTTTTCATTCTGTTAAACAGAATGTGATTCCAATAGGGTTCATTGTCCCTCAGTCTGTAATTAGTAAAAACAGCTTTGTAACCATAAATCAAACCACAGCTTTTTTTCAGACCCAAACACTTACTGGGAAAATTGTCATTGCAATCTGCATGGGCAAATCTTCAGGAATGACCAAACAGCAATGCAGCAGGGTAACTAACTGAAGGTATTAAATTAGTTAAGCTCTGAGCCACAGGATGACATATAGAGACAAGTCAATACTAACTGGCCTTTACCTTCAAGGGTGGCATTTCATATTTAGATTATCAGCATATCAGCATGTTTTTATTAATGTATTTATAACACAATCTATATATGAATTGATATATTAAATAGATTAAAGTGGATTTACTCCACTGCCAAAGGCCAGGTTAAAGGTTACTGCATTCACTTCAGTTTCTGTGAAGGAAGAAGCTGACCTTAGATTTGACATTGTCAGTGATTTGTGATTCACATGCTGTAATCAACTTGTTAGTCGGCTTTCCTTTAATTTAGCTAACTTTCACAATCAGAAAAAAAACTTTCCTGAAATTTTTCGCCTAGGAACACATCCTAAAGGAAAGAAAGGTACAGTATACTGTCTTCACTTATTTTGGCATTGGCTCAGCATTTCTCCGTTTTTACTGTGTATTTCTTGAAAAGCCGGATTCAACAGTTGTGTGTTCCCTGTAAGACTTGCTAATGGAGTAGAGTGCTGAGTCTTTTGGACCTGCACAATAGCTTGTGGCTAGAGCTGGAACCTGCTGTGAATGGGCCCTCCTTCTCTCTGGCCTTGGCTGCTACAATGGCTTTGTTCACACACACGCACGTACACACACACACGCACACACACGCACACACACACTCACACACGCACACACACTTATAAACCGGAGAGATCCCATATGCTGACATCATCTCTTTTAACATGAAACATTTGTAAAAGCAACAGCATCTGTTACAATGTTCATAAAGAAAGCAATTCCAGCTCTTTAATAGATTTCTGGCTTCCTTGTAAAATGTTCTAATTCTTTGTTTCACAAGCTTACAGTGTGTTAACAATCGCGCAGTAAAAGTCAGCGCTCAGAAGGCCACATTTTTTACTCATAGCCAGCCCAGAGTTTGACCTGTATACTGGTGGCATTTGTTTTCTGATGCAACATAAAGCCTCACCTTCTAACATTCCTCTGGAGGTAAAGGAGAAAAAAGGTCAAGTGCTGCCTTCTCTCCATGGGGTTTGGTTGATAGCAGCTTCCACTCTTACAGTGTATGGACATACAATAGTAAAGTTGGCTGATGTATGCAAAATCATATTTTGAGGCTGCAGTCTAGATTCTATTATATTAGTCAGACATTAATGCGTTTGTGACAGGTGTGTTTGTCATTCATTGTTATGTAAATAGGATAAATATGCATATTCTCTGGGACTAATGAGTTCTCTGGTGCACTTACCGAATCCTTGTGTGAACTATTTATTAACATGTGTGACTTTCCTTGTCTGAAGTATTTTAGCAAATTGGTTAATTCAAAGTAGTCATTCAAGGGTTGAGCATAGAAACACTGATCTGTGAGGATGAAAAGACTATTGTATATATTTGAAAACATTTGTATTATATAAAAACAATACATTTTCTTTTAAACTGTGTAATCAGTTTTGTGAGTGCGTTCCCTCTGCAGACTAAGATGATCAGTATTGGGGGTTTTGAGACTTGATATTGATGGCGGAGAGCTTTGCATTTGCTCAGACGTGCTGACTACACCATTTGAAGGCAGTAGTCTGCAAACAGCACACTGTAACCAACTGTCATCCCATCTCACTGGCAGAGAGACACAAAGCAGCCGAACTAAACCCCTCAGTATAATGTTGACCACCTTCACCACATCGTTAGGCAGTTTAAGGCGGACGGAAATGTGAACGTCATGTGAAAGCACTCGGTGCTATGAAATCAGCTGCGGCAGGCCTGGCTGTTTAAATGCACATCCTGAGCACCATCATCTGTGTGGCTGTCATTATGAAGGGCGTTTGAAGCGTGTGTGTGTGTGTGTTTGGGGGGAGGCCTTAACCTACCATGCCTTGCTGTGACTGGCTGGGCTGAAGTTAAGGGGCCGTGCTGAGGTTAAGTGGGCTGGACATGATGCGGGGGGTATGGGGGGGGAGGGGACAGAAGAGATTGGGGTAGGTGGGACGGCCATCTGGATGAGCTCCTTCACGTGCTCTCTGCAACATCCTCCGGAACGCTCCCTGACACACAGGCTCAGTGTGATATGGGCTGTAGCAGTGCTGACAGCAGCTGGACTGGACGTGTTGCTGAGGGCCAGGCACACTGTGTGAGGGAGGGCTGCATTAATGGAGCTCAAAGCCTGAAGCTGAATCTGGATATAGTAGCGATACCTTTTTCTGGCACCCCTGTGGGAGAGTTCCCCTGGCAGAGGTAAGACTCTCACTCATGGGTCTGTTGAAGGAAGGATGAGAAATGGTCTGCTGTGGAGTGTATGTTTATAAATTACACATTTTGAAATACAATAAAGATGCTTGATGATAGGAACGTGATTCATTCTTTATTCCCTAGGTGTCTGATCACCCAGGGAATATTGAATTGCTTACAAGAAAAACTGTTCTTCAGTTGAGGTATACCACCTTTGGGAGTTGCTGTATCAAATGTGATTATTGACATGTCAGGTTTGTTGAATCTAGTATCAAAAGGGAGATGAGCATGACTGATGTTAATTATGAAACTAACTGTGGGTCATGTAGTTCATGGAGGCAAGCACATGCTGGTGGTCTCTCTCTCTCTCTCTCTCTCTCTCTCTCTCTCTCTCTCTCTCTCTCTCTCTTTCCCTCTCTTTCCCTCTCTCTCTCTCTAGCAGTAAGGATGTCACTCCCATCCATTTGGTCTTGTAAAAACACCTCAGATCACATCTGTAGGCATCTGAGAGCTGACAGAACTCTGCTACATAAATGCCTGCTGGTTATCTTGACAATGTGGAAAGCTAATGACTAAATAGATTAGTAGTTGCTCTATAACTCATTTTATTTAGAGCATTGGTTTTAAAACTTTTTGAGCGATGACCTTATAGCAACTTAATACATAAATAACCAGTTGAAACTAGATTACATTATTAAGTTTTTTTACAGACACTGATATCCACTTCTTTATAATAGGATACTTCTGGACGATTGCTTTTTATTTACCTGAAAGTTTAAATTGTAAGCATTAATTCACTGTAGGTATACACATGTCCAAGCTTCCTTGAAGTTAGTTTTAGCTTGTCAACATTTATTCAAGGAGACAAGCTGGATAACAGCCATTGGACTTTTGAGGTTATATTTGCGTGCATTGGTTTGTAATAATTATAATGTAGTGTCAAACTGCAAATGAGAAACAGACTAGTCAGCACTTAAACTCAACCAATGGAGAGACCGAACAGAAAATCATGTTTCTTTTTAAGCAGAACCTGTCATCATAAGTTGAGTGGGCTAGCATGAACCAAGTCAAACATGTCAGGCCAGTCCAAACTGCCAAAGCGCACTGTTTCACATGATGTGCAGGTTCCTTATAGTGGAATAGAGACAGTAATTCAGACCAGAGGCTGCTTATTTTTCCTGTTCACTCCTCCAAGATTGTTAATCCAAGGCTTGGGCCTGGATTTGAAAGGTGTCTAAATGTCTGCTGTATTGATCAGTCAGAACCTGACGTGTTGACATATGCAACTGACTTGTGTAGCAGCATTAAAGTGAACCTTGTAGCAAAACTATTTGTCCCTTGTTAGGAGCACAGTGAGATTGAGTGAGTGACCTTGCATGTCAGTGAATGAGACGTTGAACTATTTGCCACAATGCTCCTGTTATTCAAATGGTCACGTTTTATGTTGACATCAAAGGGGGGCATCGAGTCAGTATCTTAGAGGAACATGAGCATACTTGGCAGATGTAGCTGTTTGAGACAGAGGCTGAAAGCAGTCTACTGTACATCCTACGTGTACATTCTTCTCTGTGGTCCTGGCTGAAGCTCAAGGCTCACATTCCTTTAGGCTGTCTTAAACATCATTAAGGAGTCTTGGCTAACACAGGAAAGGAAAGCATTTCATTCTTACTAATGTAGCGCCTGAGTGACTGTGCTTGATAATAATGTGCAGTGGCGAAGCAGAGGTCTCTCAGCTCCTGACGGAACCTGCCTATGGTTAGCCATCTCCCATGTGAAACCAAAGCTATTCTCAAACAAGGCCACATTTTTCCAGGTTATTTCTGTCTCATTTGCAAGTCAATAGGTGTGACAAGCACGAAGGGTGTCTTCTCTCTCACCGCACTCTGTCTCCTGAAGACAGGTTATCTGTCTTTCTAAATGTGTATGTTAAGATAACACCGCATCTTCACAAGAGAAAAAAAAGAAAAGAAAAAAGGACCTAATGGGAGATAAACAGGCTCTTGATGGGACAAGCCTGTAGCGGATTCCCTCACAAAGGCACCATTGTTTTGCCCACAATACAGACATTTTAACCATAGGTGTCATGAGCCAATCCGCCCCAGTTGACACTTAATAGCGCAGTGCGGTCACAAGTCACGGTGATCAGTGGCTTGGACAGCCTGCCGGCTTTTGGCATGGGATGTGGTGGTGTGACAGTCTTGTCCTTGAGGGTGATGTACAGGGAGCCAGTTAGCTGCCTGGGCTGGCGCGTAGTGTTTGGACAGTTAATCATCCCACAGAGACTGCTGGCACGCTGCTACCTCAGAGAGAGTCGTCACTAAACCAAAAAGAGCGCACAGAAGCTTACAGCTGTCAATTCCTAATCTCTGCGCTTATGGCGTGGTATAGTATAGTGCACACACGCACGCGCACGTGTGTGTGTGTGTGTGTGTGTGTGTATACACGCCTGTTCCGTGTTCAGCATAAACGCATTTCCTATTAATGTGCGCATTACGGCCGGGCATGTATGCCATTCCATTGGACGGCGCTGTTTTTTTGGGTTTTTTCCAGACCCCCTGTGTTTACGCATGTGTTCTTCAAAGGCTGCAGTCAAGTGTGGAAGGTTTTCTCAGCTGTCGCTGCCTCAACCTGTGTGCCCTTACCGGCCACAGGGGTGGGGTTGTAGAGGGAGGTGGGGTGTGGGAGTGAAGGCCGGGATTGTGCTCTCTGGCTGGGCTCCCATTTTATCTCACTCAGTGCCCCTGGACCATGAGAGATGACCACAACTGGACACACACACATTCATGTCTGCTGGGCAGCGCAGGACAAACATTCTAGGTGTTCTAATTGTTCTAGCTATAGTGGCTTATAGAGATGACTAGTTTGGGATACATTTTGTTTGGTAATTATTTTAGCATGTACACACTAGTGTGCTTTTCTCGTCCAAGAAAAGAAAGGGGGGGGGGGGGAACCTTACTCAAACCAATTTGTCACAGTGCATTATAGGAAAGCTGCTTTGAATTGAGGTTAGAAGAAGTAGTGCCAAACTGTCAGTCTCCATTGCTTTTCAAGCCCACACACTCCAATATGTCTATATGTCATTATTTTCCAAGGTCACCAGGCTGCAATTGTTTGCGTGTGTGTGTGTGTGTGTGTGTGTTCTATACCCATGCAGACATGTGTTTATGTGTGTGCGTGCCTGTGTGTGGCCAAACACACACGCACACACACACACACAAATACAGTATCTGTTTTTTGAGATCTCTCTCCATCCTTCATTGCTTTGTCATTGTCCAGTTGGGTTTCAGTCAACCCATCCATCCATCTTCCTCCTTCACCTGTCTGGCATTGCTACGCCCGTCCAAAAAAGATCAAAGGACCAGGACCTGCTCATTGGGGCAGGTTGCAAAACAAACAAGTCAAAATAAAAGAGAACAGAGAGAGAGAGAGAGAGAGAGAGAGAGAGAGAGAGAGAGAGAGAGAGGGAGAGAGAGAGAGCGAGAGAGAGAGAGCAGGGGGACACATTCCCCATATGGCGGCCTTATCCGCAGGGAGTGTGTTTTCCCTGCGGCCGGCCTTGTGTTTATACAGACCTCCAGCTCCCATGTGTCTGCCCCTCCTTGGAAAACATGGCAATGTGGCACCTCTGGACGGCACTCGCGAAGATAGCTCATTTCGACATGTGCTATATCTGGTGTTCGTCTGCTGTCTGCGAGCTAACAGCTAGCCGAGTTACGCCGCTCAGAAGGAATGAGCAGGGCTACGCATCATTGCCCATGGGCGTAAACCTATGGGTCACAGCGCTCACTGTATATTTGTGTGCATAGTTGCTTGTTTTTGTCACTGAAAAACGAGTTAGGACCTCACCTCGCCAAACAATCTGGAAATCCTTAATGGTTTTCAAAAGCCACAGAAACCTTGGAATCGAGGGGGCAGGTTGGTGACGTGTTACCATGGTGCCAGTGTGAGGGCAGAGTTTCTGTTGAGAAGAAGAACCATCACCAGAGAAGAACCAGAAAATGCTCACATCCCATAATGTGCTTTGGAGGGGGTTTGTAGCCCACATGAAGGAGTCAGTGGAGGCCTGACTCAGCCAGTGGTGAATACGCATGGAAATAGCATTGAAATGAGCAATATGGAGGAGATGGGGTGAAGATAGCATTGTGGCGAAAGAGGTCTTGATGTAATGGGCCCTCAAAGCCGTAGTATTGTAATATTTTATTATTATATGATGTTTACACTATTTGAAACTTAGTTTAGATCGGGTATTTCCATGTGCTGTATGTGCATGATACCTGAGCAAAATAGAGTTAGCCTCCATTTGTGATGAACTGAGTTTTAGCAAAAGTAACATTGCCATTATGGCTGGATGTGTCTAAGGAACGTGATTGGGTGCGTTTTACAGGAAACCATTTTTGTATTTTTGTATTACATACAATTACACATAATGTACTGTATTGCAATATGTTCTTGTGTCGTTTACAAGAGCCCTGAATGACTGGACTTATTTTGAAATCTCTTAATTGAAACATGAACAATTTCTCAAATCATTGTCTAAAACCACCTTGGCCCCGGGTGTGACATCACTTCTGGAATGTATCCAGTAGTCTCTGACCAATCCTCCCATTCCCATTCAGATAGCCACACAAGCCAATCAACTAAAACAGAACTACTAACAGAAAAAGCTTGTGCAAAATGACTGGATTGATATTTTATTGGTATGGGACATCTTTAACACCTCTGTCTTTGTCTTAATCTCCCCTCCTCTCTCTGCATCTCCTTCCTTCATCTAAACCCTTCTGTACCACTCCTTGTGTGTCTCTCTCCAGCAAGAAGAGCATCTGATGAGCCAGGACGGTGTGGCCTTGGCAGCAGTCAGCTGCCAAGGCTTGCCACGCCAGCGGGACCTGATGATGGAGCAGAAAGTCAGTAAGCTGACCTTCGGCTTCCAGCGAAGCTCCACCTCCGATGACGACTCAGGCTGCGCTCTGGAGGAGTACGCCTGGGTACCGCCAGGCCTCCGGCCAGAGCAGGTGAGCATGGCATTCTATTTATCAGCGCTATTTCGGAGAAGTCGGTCAGGATGTGTGTTATCAGCGATGCATTGCACACACTGATACATTTTTTATATAAATGATCAAAACAATCGTAGTGTCCGCATCCATGTATTATTATTATTATTATTATTATTATTCCTTTTTTTCCGAAGAGATAGGATCTGCTGTTTTGCTGCTACACAATGGTATAATTAGTTATTGCACATATAAAACCAAATAATAAGATATAAAGGTTTTATCTAACTTTCTCACTTCTGCTGTCTAAGTATTTTAGTCTTTCGACAATAGAGGCTTTCAATATGGTATTACAACAAAGACAGCTCATTCGTTTTATTTCACTACTCAAGACGTAATTGTTTCCCAGAATTCTCTGTGCCCAGAAGTGGTGTAATGCTCCTGATAAAGTATAAAAACAGCCATGACCTGATTCTCACTTCCAACTTTCTTTATTGCTAGCCTATTTCCGTGGCCCAGATACATGCTATGCAGCACAATTATGAATAACATTGGTTAGCATATGTTCTCTGGATACGTCGATCACTGCATTGTCCAGGGCACAGACAATAAGCCATCTTGACGTTCTCCTTGATTCCTCTGCTTGAGGCAGTGTCAGGCTGCAGTCCACATTCACGTCCAGGCAGGCAGGATGTGTGTATTTTTATTTACAAACTGCGGTACAGCCGAGTCTGGTTGTCATTACCAGAGGCCTGTTAGAGGAGGTTTTAGCAGCTCCAGCCTGCTGCTGGTGGCAGAATCTGGGTTAGAGAGACTTTTTAACAGGACGTCTGTTCCACAACCACAGGCTGGTTTCTGTGTCCACAGGGCAGCCTGGGTGATGTGGCGCATTTGTTAATCCCACAGGCAAGCACCCTTATTTGACTTGCCTGTGGAAGCATTGGTTTTCCTCTCTCTGCCCCCTATCTATTATCCTAGTTATTCCTTCATTCCCTCCTCCACCACTTACACAACACGTGTAAGGAATAAGATGGTGAATAAACAGCCAGAGAGAGAACCCTATAAGCCCAAATACGCAGGCCTTTAGTGTGGAAATGCTTGGGTCAACTGTAATGCCTTTACTGCAGCCATTGGGCTGAATGGCCGCTGCATTACGGGGTGATCATTACAGTGAGGGAACACACTGGGCCTAGCCCCCAGGGGGCTGGATGAGGGGTAATAGCAGCATGAAAATGTGCATAATTTATGGTGGTGGTGGGGAAGGGGGTATGTTGGGCTGATTGTCAGGGTAAATTGCTGTTGCATACTCCCCCCAACCCCCCCCTCCTAGACAGCCCAAGCAGCAGGAAGCCCCCCTAACACAGGAGACGAGCACATCCCATCTCTTTATGTCGCTGGCTGTAATGAGCCCTGACTCATAAACACTGGCTTTCAGCAGTTAGCCCCGAGCTGGCAACATATACTCAGACACTTGAGGACAAGCAGCTATGTCCTAGCCCTAGTGACAAGCACAATAACTCACCGTGCATAGAACTGCTCTTCCTTGGGCCCTAGGACATATTTGGCATATCTGCTTTGTGTTTTTAATCATTTAGTTTAACAAAGAGTTTTTCAGAGAAAGATTTGAGACAGCAACTTATATAGTATATTATATATAGTTCCACACCAAAGCCACTCTCCCATAAATTGTAATTGTAATTTTTTTTAAGTATATGTATCTTCACCTGTGAGTGTCTTGGTTCTCTGGCTTCTTGGCAGAGAATTGTTCATGTTCAGGGAAATCGTCTTGAATTGTCCAAGATTGTTAAGATTTTTTGTTAAGTTTTATCCAAGATGACTTTCAGGAAACTTGGATAACAGTCTTATTATCAGATTGATGACCTTTCCCTGAAGTAAAAACATGTGTAGCCTAATATTGTGGAGATATCATAATGTATGCAATTCAGTTGACACTTTTATCTAAAACAGCCTACTACAGCTCCAAACATTTGGCATTGTATGAACTCCTACTTGTAAAAACAGACATTTTGTAACCATCTAGCTAAAGAACAGGATATTAGCATTTGACAAAACTGCAAATTACCACTTCTTTGACAACAATTTGTTTAAGTTAAGACTGACTAAAGCATACAGTAACACCCAAACATATTTCTTTGTTCAGGTCTTTGAAGATTGCCTCTTGAAGGCTGTTTCCAGTGGCTAACCACTGCTTCATGTTCTGCCTCATCCAGGTCCAGTTATATTTTGCCTGTCTGCCTGAGGACAAGGTTCCCTATGTGAACAGTCCTGGAGAGAAGTTCAGAATCAAACAACTTCTTTACCAACTACCCCCACATGATAATGAGGTAAGAACACTAAGCTGCTGTTGAGGGCAACATGGTGGCCCAGTGAATAGCACTGGGGCCTCAGAAGAAGGTCCCAGGTTCAAACCCCAGTCATCCCAGCCTTTCTGTGTGGAGTTTGCATGTTCTCCCTATGTATGTGCGGGTTTCCTCCGGGTGCTCCGGTTTCTGGCTGCCCACTGCTCCATTGAGGGATAGGTTAAATGCAGAGCACAAATTTCACTATGTGTATGTGACATTAAAAGCACCTTTGCATTGATGTTAGTGTGTGGTTGTGCTTAGCTCAGTTTGAAATTAAGGCTAATTGTGTATTGGTGCGGGTTAAAGTGTTAAGGATTTGGCTTAGTGATTAAATCTATGTAATATGTACAGTATATACTACATACATTCCCTGCAAGCAAACTGTAATCTTTAACTGCACTGTTATCGGCAGAATCAAATATTAGCACTCTGTGTGTGGGTGCCCTGCTAAAAAATCCTGCATAAACCAGCATGAATTCCATGCTGATTCATACTGGTTAGTGCTGGTCCAGGCTGGTTAATACTTGTTCGTGGTGGGGTAGTGCGGGTCTAGATGGTAGACCAACACAACAGCATGGGATGCCAGGGTACCAGTCTTATGCTGGTGACCAGCAATGCTGGATTCTTTAGCAGGGTGTTTGTGTACAGATGCAAGTATCATAAAATCCATTCCCAGCGGGTTCTCTCATTAAAGCCATCATTACAGCAAAGCTACCCCAGACCATATTTCCACCATAAGCCTCTTGCCGCTCCATCTTGTTTGAGTAGCTGTATCTGCTCCTGCCTGCTATACCCACCGACGTCTAATAAACAGCCTAGCTCTCCCGGCCCCATGCCATCTCGCTGATGCCAGCATTCACTCAAAGGGGGATTTGTGATCCACCATCTTGTGCATATAGCCTTGCAGCGTGGGCACAATGCAACGTTTGACTTGATGACTTTTATGATCGTCGGCAGGATTCCTGTCATAGCAGCCATTTTTTTTACGAGGGCTCCTCAGCGGGAGAGAGGAGACGCTGCTTGAAAAGGCGTTTTATGCAGATGGCACCCTCTGCACTAGCATCACAGTCAGCGTCTGTGTGTCTGTCTGTCTTTTGTTGCCACTGCTCTTGGTTTCACTCTAAACATAGGTCGTGTTTGTGTAAACTCCTGCCCCCCCCCCTCCCCTGCCTATTAAGGCATCTGACGAACGTCTTAATCGGGGAATTGTTCAGGGGGTGGTGTAGGCAGGGCATGTTGGGGTCAAGAGTCCCTTTGTTTTACATGCCCTGGTATATGGTACATCCATGGTATGTTCTCTTCCCTCACTTTACATAAGTAAAGTGCTTTAATGACAGACGTTCTTGATATTTGTTTTGCTTTTAAGATGAACCTATTGACTACAACTGTGTCTTCGTCATTATCTTGTCACTTTAGGTATTGACTATTCATTTATGTCCATGTGTCCATCACCCTTGTTGTGAACAAGATTCTAATGTTATGGTGTGTATGTGTATGTACTGTATGTGAAGGAAGTGGTTATCAGATTGTGATTGGTCAGGAGCTTACTACAGTAGAACTACTAATGTCATTGGTGCTGTAGTCGAAACTGAGGAAGCCTTCCTGAACGTATTAAAGGTTTGCACATTCTTAGTCAATGGCTATTGGCCCCACAATAAAACAGTTTCCATGAATCATTCCTAACAGTGTGAATCAATTATCATGTCTAGAATTACAGTCGTATAGCGAGTTATCATAGCGGCACTCTATTGTGATCTGTAACTTAAGGTGGTTCTCTCTTGTGTGACCATTGATCTTCCTTACCAGGTGCGTTATTGCCAGTCCCTCGGAGAAGAGGAGAAAACAGAGCTCCGCATGTTTAGTGTCCAGAGGAAAAAGGAGGCCCTTGGGAGGGGAACACTCAAACTGCTACCGCGAAATCTCCTGCACAGTGTCTGCGAGCATGTACGTCCCTGACAGCTGTCCATAGTTATATATTACAGTACTGTACTATTATTAAATCTCAATTGTCTGTGTGACTTATGTCCCGTGAGCCTTTGGCAAGTAAAAGCTTAGGGTAAAAATGTAAATGAAGAGCGTCAGCCATTGTTTTTAACAGCTCCCTACTGTATAGACAAGCAACAGGATTTGCAGACATGCACACGGCCCAAGAGGTCTTCACTGCCGAGCTGTTTGAGGTGCTCCGTGCAGTGTATCGCTGGTTATTTATAGTGGCTGTAGAGCAACCCAAGGGTGCCCATAAACCTTGTCAAACAGACCCCTTGCTGTAGCACCCCACAAGACCTTCATCCTCATTCTTAACCAGATAAAACATGCTTTCTCTGCTTGTGGCCCATTGTTTTTGACAGTCGGGATATGCACAGAGTTACTGGAGAGTGAGATTATCCCCCACGTGGCTCACAGTTATTGTGTACTACTGTATGTATAGTGGCACAGAAAACACAGATGGGCCTAGAGTGCATTCCCTCACCTGTAGAGAAAGGAGCATTAGCATCTTCAAGCCATGTGTTAGATGGATGTCCATATTAATCTCCAAGCATGAATTATTAGAATGCGAGAACCAGATTGTTACATAATGATGAAAGACTACATTATTGCCTGTTTCATGCTTCTATACATTGCGTGTTACCAGCAATATCAATGAACCCTGCTCCTATTTCTCTGCTTGACAGTGTGGCCAGAACATCAGCGGGGGAGAACTGGCTGTGTTCGCCTCAAGGGCAGGCCCTGGGATGTGCTGGCACCCTGCATGCTTTGCATGCTCCATGTGTAGTGAGCTTCTTGTGGACTTGATCTACTTCTACCAGGATGGGAAGGTCCACTGTGGGAGACACCATGCGGAGCTGCTTAAGCCTCGCTGCTCTGCCTGCGATGAGGTCAGGCCATAGGGTGTAAACAATTTACTTAAAACATTGTGTCATCGTGTCATCATACAGCCTTGTAAAGAGACTCTCCTATACTGCCTTATTGTTTGGTGTTGAAAATCATTTACATATTACATCTAATAATATTATATAATGTACATATTAGAAATACTGAAAAAGTACATCTAGAAATCTATCTACAGCCCCCCAAATATTTAATAACCATTGTAATAACCTTAGTTTTAGCTACCACATTATTAGCTACATTTTGGTTACTAAAATGAATTGTTCAAATATAGCGCTGATGACGAGTAACATAGTTTTCTCGTGTTACTCTATCCACAGATTATCTTCGCTGACGAGTGCACAGAGGCAGAGGGACGCCACTGGCACATGAAGCACTTCTCCTGTCTTGAATGTGAAACCATTCTGGGAGGGCAGCGCTATATCATGAAGGATGGTCGGCCATATTGCTGCGGCTGCTTTGAGCTGCTGTACGCAGAGTACTGTGAGGCCTGTGGAGATCACATTGGTAAGTTGTTGCTTATTAAAGCCTACTGTTTAAGATCCATTATGATTTTAGTTTAGTTGACATGTAGAGAATGTATTTTGAGTCATTTAGAGAATATATGAAAACAAGTTGTAATACTGAATTCAACCACAAGGGGAAATGTGAACAGAAATCTAGGATTATCGCTTTAATCTGCACATACTTAAAAACATGTATGCATAAAACCTTTCCAGCAATATTAAGGTTCAGGTTCAGATTAATTTTATTGTCACAGTACAGGAAATTAGTCTTGCAGTCAGATTCACATAAACACTAAAGACAATATCAACAAAAATTACATAGATAATACATGAAGGGGAATTCATATATTCATTCATATATTGTTCAATATAGTCAAAATCAAGTTTCAGTATTACAAGGACTGACCCAGAGCGTTACCTGCCAACAGCAGTAGGAAGAAAAGCAGCACAATCTATCTAATATATCTAATCTAATATACTGTATATGAAGCAGTGTGGTGACCCTGCCTGTGTTTCCCAGGCGTGGACCATGCCCAGATGACCTACGACGGTCTCCACTGGCACGCGGCTGACAGCTGCTTCAGCTGTGCCCAGTGCAAGGTGTCCCTCCTGGGCTGCCCCTTCCTACCTCGGCAGGGCCGCATCTACTGCTCCAAGGCCTGCAGCCTGGGCGAGGACGTCCACGCCTCCGACTCCTCCGACTCCGCCTTCCAGTCTGTGCGTCCCCGCGAGTCTCGGCGCAGCGTGCGCCTGGGCAAGAGCAGCCGCTCGGCCGACCAGTGCCGCCAGTCGCTCCTCTTCTCGCCCGCCGACAAGTTTCCCGGGCTGGGCGGGAGCGCCAAGGACACGTTGACCAACAAGCTGGCCCACGTGAGCCTGTCCGACGAGCGCTTCTGGAGGGGCCGGCCGGACGACACCGAGGCCCCCGACGACCGGGAGGAGGAGTGGGCGGAGCACGAGGACTACATGACCCAGCTGCTGCTCAAGTTCGGGGAGCACGGCGTCTTCCGGCAGGCCGCGGAGCCCCGAGCCAGCGAGCCGGGATCCTCCAAGCCAGCAGGGGGCGCTGTGGGCAGCCAGAGCTTGGCCAGCAAGAAGTACCAGGCCGATATGTACTGGGCGCAGTCCCAGGACGGGCTGGGGGACTCGGCTTACGGCAGCCACCCGGGGCCCGCCAGCAGCAGGAAGATCCAGGAGCTGGAGCTAGACCAGGGGGCTGGAGGGGGCTTCACAGGGCAGAGGCAGCAGTGGTACGAGGACTCCCTGGAGTGTATCTCCGACGAGCTCAAGAAGACTGACCAGAGTGTCCGAGACTCCATGGACTCACTGGCTCTTTCCAATATCACCGGTGAGTGCAAATAATGCTCGTTTACGTCAAAAGAATATGCTGTGATATACCGATAGTGTTTGTTTGTCAGTGGTTCTAAAAAGGAAGTCACAAACTATGAACATACATTGATTTAATAGCAGGCATCAGTAACACTGCTACACTCCTTTCAGTTAGTTGGGCTGACAGCAGTTAAGTGTTGAAAAAACATTGGATTGGTCATGTACTAACGATTTGGTTTTCAGTTATCCATGTAAAGTGGCGCAAGAAGCCTATATTGCTACATCATAATGTTTTTTACCACATAATATCTAAATAAAATGTACACCATTAAAAACAAATGTTTAATGGACAAATAGTTATGTCAACCCACACTGGTGTATGCGATGGCAGTGGTCTACATCCAGTGTATTGTGACATCTAAATACATTATATTCATAGATATTCTCTCCTGCAGGGGCGTCGGTGGATTGCGACAGTAAAGACAGGCCACTGATATACTCCTTGCCTGGCCTCCATGACCTGGAGGCAGAGGACTGTGAGAACACCAGTAACATGGGAACCCTTAACTCCTCCATGCTACACAGAAGCACTAACTCCCTGAAGAGCCTCGCATCGCAGGAGGAGGAGGTGGAGGAGAATGTTCCGGAAGAAGAAGAGGAGGGAGAGGAGGAGTCTTGTCTCTCGGAGGAGCGAGCCACACCCCCGCACCTCCCCGCTCTCAGACGGACACGCTCCCAGTCCAGGCCGCAGCAGGTCAAGTTCTCTGACGACGTGGTGGACAACAGTCGCTACGGCGACGTGCCGGTTCGCCCGCCTCCCATGAGCGAGCGGACGCGACGGCGGGCGCACCATTTCGACGAGCCCGGGCGCGAGCTTCCCTCCGGGCACCACCACCACAACCACCACCACCGGAGGCGACGCAGCCGCAAGTCCCGCTCAGACAATGCCCTCCACCTGCTGCCCAAGGAGAGGAGCCGCGGTTACCCCAGGGAGGAGCAGAGAGGGCAGGGCTTTGCCCCCAAGGGGCCCCACCTCC
Source organism: Forbesichthys papilliferus (assembly GCA_025399855.1). Lineage (NCBI taxonomy): Eukaryota > Metazoa > Chordata > Actinopteri > Percopsiformes > Amblyopsidae > Forbesichthys > Forbesichthys papilliferus. Next base: position 5,356 of record JAODOY010048512.1, on the reverse strand, counting down.
ATTATGGCCAGGGCCCTCGTGGGTCCACTAGCCAACGCTCCATACTGGACTACAGCCTGCAGGGACCAGCCATGGAGCGCTTCCTAGCACTGGCTGGGGACGATGACTGGTGCTCCACCTGCTCCTCTTCCTCCTCGGACTCCGAAGAGGAAGGCTTCTTCTTGGGTCAGCCCATCCCCCAGCCCAGGCCACACAGACACTACTACACCGAAGACTTGCCCAGCTCCGGGGCAGGCATGGCCTCGCCCCTATACGGCCCACGGACTAAACCCAAAAAGAAAGGGGACAAGGGGAAGAACTGTCTTATTTCATAGGCTTGCTACACCCTTATTAGCTTAGAGTAATGCTTTGTCGCTCACGCATCTCTGCCTGCTATTGCCACTGTTTGATTTGAACAGATTGCTTGCTATTACATGCTTACATTCTGCCAGGTGGATTTACTTCTAGTTTGAACACAGCACTCAATTTACCAACGTGTTTTACAAGACACTGCGTCTTCATGATTCTTTTACGTAGCATTGGAAAGTACCAACAAAGTACCAAATACAGTAATTCCGAGTAATGCATATTTATAAAGCATCACTTAGAGGTTAATTGAAAGTATTATTTAAGCAGAAACTAATTGTGTATATATTGTAGAGTTCAAAAAAACTAAATGGCTATTTTTATACCCCTAGCTTTAGGATGTTTTTGTAGCAGAATGGCATTAAGATGAAAAGGTTGGCAGTTTATCAGTCCCTTAATGAAATACTGAGTATCACACCAGGCTATTCTGTATGTGTGTACACCCTAGCACAAGGCGAACATCGTATGCATTAGGGGGCCTTGTTGAGTAGTCTATTTATGAATCATGTTGTATTGTAATCTGTATAAATGTACAAACTGGAATATAAGGCTAAGATTGATAATTGTAATAAAGATATCTAATATCAAGTTTTTACATATTTATTTCTTCACAGAAAAATCAAACAGGTTTCAAGCAATAACTGTAATTAAACAAAACAAATACAGGATAGAAGACTGAAAACACCTTTTTCAGAATTAAAAACAATAGTTTCTATTATAGCCTAGTTCATTTGTAAAATTAAACAAAAAATATTTATGTACTAAAATAGTAATTCCACTTCTAAGAGCTCGACAGAAAAGCGTCAGTAATACTAGATTCATACACCACTGTGTGTGCTTTCATTGTGGTTAGAATCAGTTATTCAGTGAACATAAACTCACTTCTTTAGCATTTCACTTTAAAAACACATACAATAAAATATACTCACGCTGTTACTGAGCATATAGTGCCAGTAGTTTTATAATTCGGTTTTACCATATAAAATAATAAAAACATGTTAAATTGCCCTGAAGCAATAGCAACATCTTGAGGACCAACATGTAAAATAACACTAAATATAACATTTTTAAAATGTTTTGCGTGTTTGGGTAAATTGAACAATGAAGGCTGCATTAAAAGTAAGTAAATCCTATACTCTGCAGTGGTCTTAACTACTCTTGCAAACAGACATGCCCTAGGCACACCCTTCCCTTAGCTAGCATCATAGTCTTTTATGCAGTTGTGATTCACATGGTGAGCTGGGGTGAATATATGGCGATGTGACGACACTTAAAACACAATTCAGGATTTTACAATAAAGGGGGAAACATATCTACTTTTAGTCTTAATGTTTAAAATAAACATTTTAATAAAAGTACATTTTGTACAAAAGCACAAAGTGATTAGACGGGAAAAGTTGTCATAGTAAAGTCTATGGATTTTATTGAGATCTCAGCTGGCTTGACCTGGTCCAGTTCTTCAACGAAGTGCTTGAGGTCATCTAGGCAGCGTTGCTTAATCTCAGTAAGGTTCCTATTCAACGGCGCATGAAGCAACTGCTCCAAACTGGGCTCCTTTGACACCAGCATCTTCACCACTGTGGAAAACGTCACGCAGTCCTGCCTGTATGACTGCACACACACAAACAAATATTGAATTAGGCTTAAATGAAGCATACTGGAGGGGGGTTTAGTAGGTTGTGCACAAAGGGAAAAGGTGAAAGGAAAAAAAAAAATTAAAAAAAGGAAAATCGTTTCCATTCCTTGCAGCGCGCGCAAGCTGCAAAGGGGTCCAAATGAGCACCTCATTCCAACACGTTACTGTGAACTTAATGAACCCATTTCTGCCAAGTGGGTGTACTCAATTGAAACAGGTGTGTGAATGTGCGCATGGGAGCTTGCGCCAAGCGTTTGTCCGTCTGAAACAAAAGGGAGCCGAGGTGTCGGAATATGTCAGGTCTACTCCGGTTTTGTTTCACACAGTTGTAACAAGCGCTCTGGTCCTGCTAGGGGTTTTACTGCTTGCCTGAAACGGCTGTTAATTTCTTTACTTGTGTCACAGGTGCAGGACTACTAGACCTGTGTCGCCTGGGGCCCTGCATTGACTGGCTCCAAGAGGGCAAGGTCTGGCCTGATTTTCACACTAGCCTATTAAGTGGCTCTGAAGTCAAACAGCAGGCTGAGACTGTGGGGTCCTGCAGGGTTCAGCTACTTAAGCTCAGTATACTCCTACACCAGAGGCAGGTTCCCTGAGCTTTACAGGAGGTCTTCCTATGGCTTAAGGCCATAGCACATGTCATGTCCTCTAAATTACCTGGAGGTGTCCTATATACTGTAGGTATTGCAAGTGTGTGCTGCTAAGACCAAAGCACAATACATTTATAAATGTAATATGCAGTGCAAACTCTCTATGTTACGTTATATTAGCATCCAGGATGGAGTAAAAGAGAAAATGTTCCTACTTGCCAGGGTGACCAGGTAAAATCACTGCATTATCTGTGTCAGCCAGCTCATGATACAGTTTTTTGCATTCATTATTTTTTTTGTCCATAAGAGAGTATATTCATAAAACCATATCTGATGTGGTACTGTGACCACTGAATGCATTCCGTTTTGGATACAAAGGGCGGAAACGGGACTATACTTAAAGAGTGTTTTTTTACTAGATGTAACTTGACATTTCACTACAGGACAGAGCTGCATGCGGTAAAGAGCAGAATGCTGCACTGAAATATGAAACTACCCATTGCATTATACAAAGGTGTTCTATTGAAATGAAAATGAGGGAGGCAGCTCAATTGGGTGGGCCAAGACTGAAAAACAGAAAAAGGTCAGGGGAAGAAGTAGAACAATATTGCATTTAACAAGGAACAATAGGTCACTACACGGGACGTGCACCGTGTTCTCAAAGACAGTTATACAAGGAAACCTTATATTTTGAGTCCACTACTAAAAAGCTCAATATAATCTCTCCACCTAGTCCTTGGTCTTCCCCGATACATCCTTGTCACAAAAAAAAAAGTCAGTGTGTGTTCAAATAAAATGTAATATCCATGTCTAACATTGATGAACTGTGTGACTGAGAGTGTTGGGGAGAGAATACAAAAAAGGTTCACAGCACTTCAAATGCTACAAATGTGAAATGACTCACACACGTCCTCCTAAAAAGGAGAAAATGAGTGGCCTACTTTTTCTGTTTTAACTGTAAATTATAAGAGTTGCAGTGACTCAGGAGATGTCTGAAGGTCTCCTGCAGTCCCCCATAATCCACCTCGCTCTGCCTCTTAGACTGATAACCCTGCTGAACACAGTAGCAGCAGAATAATGACCTGGATAACACACAGCTATCCGTTTAATCCTCCATCCTTTGGCCACGTTCTAGAATGTAAGCCCTTATGATACAATTCTGAAGAAAACAAGATATGTTAATGTATAAAACATAAATTCATTACAATAATACAAACAATTGCCAATATGACATTTGCTGATTTCAAACAGAACACATGAGCCACGGTATAAAGCAACGAAGGAAACAGACTATAGTCACACCAAAAAAGTAATGGCAATGACCCAAAACCCTGACAAGAATATCCTGGACCATGGGAGCTGTTTAAGATTATGTTTAAGCCCAGGCCTGATACTTTATTGTCTGCATTTCAATCAAGTGAAGCCACGGGCCCACATAATGACAGTATTCAGTGCCAACAACAAGGAACCTCAAGAGCCTCATGACACGTGTGGTCAGGTAAGCCCAAGGTCAACAGCACTGCCCATTTACCTCCATGCATACATACCATCTAGCGGCTAGACATTGTATGCTATCTTATCCTCTTCATCCTGTAAGCCATGGTTTGTACACACAAACTTAAAAAAAGTGTTTTCTCCCATCCTGACTATTCAGTTAACATGCCCTAACAATATTGGCTATTTGAGTGGGAAGATAGGTCAGAGATGATTGGCTACAATACCGAAATGATGTCACACCTGGCACCACATTTTCAGTTGTCCAGCTCTAGCAGTTCACGTGACCACATAACTGGAAAAACATCAAATGTCTTAGTAGTGGTAAAAATTCAAGCAACTTTATGAAGCATCTTCCATAATGCAACTGCACATGAAGAAGGGAAAATGGGTTGCAGATTTGAACACATAAGAGAAAGCACAGGCTAAATGAGACAAAAGCATGTAGTGTATATCCCATAACTGCTGATGTTTGCAATAACAACCCTGTTTCCCGAGCTACAGCCTGTGTTAAAACGGATTACATTTTCACGTCATTATGTCACATGTGCAGTTTTACATACTTTGACATTTCTAAGAGGGAAGGGGGAGGGGGCTTTGAAAAGCAGTACTGTAATGGCTATGCTGACCCTCTTACATGAAATCTTGTGCATGTGTGCGAGTGATCAAAGTCTTTTCATTAGAGGTCATTGTTGATTACAAGACTGATGTATCTTGGAGTGTGCCTTCCAACAGACTGCTATTCAAATTGAATCAGCTCCTTGGTACTTGAACAAACAGCAAATGGTGCCTTTGACCTGAGCATGCTCTGTGTGCAAGAGAGGAAAAGGTTGCAGGAAGGTCTCTGATCCCATGGTCCGATACTGTAAGACCACACAGGACGGGCTGAAACCCTGGAGAGACAGCAACACCGATCGGATGTTTGTGGAGGTCTGCGCAGCGCCGGTACAGAGAAGGATGTGTGTTTGTGTGTTGGGGTATAGCGTCGGGCGGGGTGGTCTGGAGGCGATTATACATGCAGCTCTCACATGGACATTTAGTGGCGCTCTGTTCAAATGAGCAGGCAGGGGTCCTGTGTAATAAGGGAAGTGGGGTAATGACTTCAGGGCTGGTACACATTAGAGGATATTAAAAAGAGCCATTTTAATCAGTCAAGCTGCAAACCGGACCTCTCCATGGCAAGGCTAATAGCTAAAATGGATATGTTTCACTTGTCATCCATCCATCCATCGTCATCCGCTTATCCGGAGTCGGGTCGCGGGGGCAGCAGCTTCAGCAGGGGACCCCAAAC
>JAODOY010048501.1:0-19024 GCA_025399855.1 Forbesichthys papilliferus | reverse complement strand
CTCCACACTGGCCTGGGAACGCCTCGGGATCCCCCAGTCAGAGCTTTCCAATGTGGCTCGGGAAAGGGAGGTTTGGGTTTCCTTGCTGGAGCTGCTGCCCCCGCGACCCGACTCTGGATAAGCGGATGAAGATGGATGGATGGTTTCCATATGCCTTAGCGACTGTAGTGACAGTTGGCAGGCTAATAATAGGCCTGTGAAAGGAAAGGCCTTTCACAGGCACAAACATAGCATAGCATGCACCGTAGCATGTGTCTCGCTACGCACACAGCTTGGCTGCCGCTCCTGTTATTTACCGGAGGACACTAATGGAGGGTTCAGACACTCAGCGGAGAAGGCAGCGGCGGGCAGCAGCCACTGCCACCACACGTGGAGCAGACGACACTCTTCTCCCACAAACACACACGATTTAAAAGGGGAATTTGACATGGGAGGCAGATCCTTTAACCTAGCCACACTTTGGCAGGGATGTGATCTGGCCATCAATGTGCCAGAAGCACAAGTAAGCAAACGCATGAACTATGGATGTGTACATGTATACAAAAGAGAAAAATCTAAATAAATAGCAAAGCATGTGTTGAAATATGTACCCTTGTATCTGACAGTGACAGGGGATTTGAGTGTTGGCATTGCTTTAACTATGACAGACAAGAGAAGGAATTTGTTGACTGTACAATTCTGAAGGCTTCTAAAAACACTATTCGTTTCCTTTAGGTTCACACCGATAAAATCTGCACAACACCAAGTTATTGAGTAGCCTTCATCCTGACATGTTCGTTATCAATTACAAAGGCATGAGGGGAGGAAGGAAAAGAAATAAACAAGCAGGAAGGAAAACGTACAAATAAAATGTAGAGGAGGAAGGTAAGAGTGAATTGTGGGTGGAGAACAAGTTGCCTTCATGGGAATTCCTCAATATTTTACAGTTGTATTAGGGAAGCCGGTAGAAGTGCTTGGTGGAACTGGAAAGGTCAGAACACCATTAGCTCCAGCAGAGGAGCCTGTATTCCTAAAGACAGGTCTAAATGAGATTAAAAGCTTAGCCATCAGCACACACACGCTAGAGGACTGTGAAGGGCAAAAACAAAACTAGACAATATACTGTACACACTTATATTTGACACGAGAAATTAAACTTAAGAGCTCAGTTCTTCAAACAGATGCCTGCGTTGTATAGATATGTTTTAGCACCTGCAACCATGACGGCCGTAAAGCACCACAGCCTATTTTTATTGCCGATGGCCTACATGGCATTTACATAAAATTTTGCATGTTACCTGTTAAACCCATTTTTTACAACCCCCATGGGCTTTTTGCAGGTCTGCTGGTCCACTTATCCATCTTTAAATGGCCCCATATCATTCCAATTTCATACTGTAATTTTGGACAGACTTATCTCCCTTTGAGCTGAACATTTCACTTCAGTTGGTGTTGCACATTTTTGCACATGACCAAAATTGATTGGCTATCTGGCTGGGAGTACATGGAAAAAATTGCTACAATTTAAAATTGATATCGCACCTGCCGCCAAATATGAAAAATATGAATAATTTGTTTTACACTTTTTTTCCCTGAAATTCTGTCTAAAGGGCTGTTCAAAACGTCCACATCACTGCACCATTTGCATTGTAAAATCTCATTTCAACACTTGAGGAGAATGCAGAAGGGGCAGAGTTTTACCAATTTTGATAGTGTCATTGTTTTGCTAGGAGATAACAGAATCCAATAATGGATAATATGCAATGGGCACTTTTGAAGATGAAGAGCGATGAGAAGGAGAATGCAGGTAGAAATATAGTGGACTCCATATAGTCCAGACAGCAGGTTATACTTTCTTATCTCTACAACATTAAAACAAGCTACCAGGTATGTCACCATCTATTAGTGTTGTTCTCTCTCTCTCTACTCTCAGGTAACACAATTTAACACGGATTGATTTTACATATATCGCATATGCTGCAGTACAGACATAATTAGGATTAGAGTAGTTCAGTAGCCAACCCTATGTTAACCCAAACTTTGTCCAGCACTCTAAAGTCCATTCAGACAACACAACTGTGGGGAACAATGATGTTAAGATAGTGAGCCTTTAGCAAACCCAGAGGTTCTCTCAAAGAAAGGCAGACCAGCACTGATAGAGGCAATTGCATGGGTCTGGTTTACATTTCTCATATTATGTATTCTGCCAGAGTTAATATTTCCCTTCCTTTTATCCCCTCCACATCAGAACACCACCCCAGCCCACGTTAGATATAAACCAAAGGGTGCTTTCTTATGTGGGGAGAGATGCTCCACGCAGCAATACACAACACACACGCTGTCTCAGAAGTCATGTTGTCATCAAGATCCCATTTGATTTGTGTGTGATGTGTAAGTGTATATGAGAGCTAGAGAAACACACAATTAGCAGTTATTATACAAATATAGGGTCAAGGAGTAGCTAGAGTTAGCTGATTTGCACACATGGAGGGGGCAGGTACAGCTCAATTGTGAATAACCACACCAAGATAACCCAGATGATGGTAAATCTTTGTCTATGTACTCAAAATGGGAAGGAATTACTTAAATTATTTGTTTAAATGAGTCATTCCCTGGAAACTGAATATTTCTAGTTATGTTTTGAATGACTTGGAAAGGTACCGGGACTTTCAAATGTACGTTCATTAACGTCACTGTTTATCCCTGTAATCTACATTTCCCTGGTCCTAATTAACAGCACCTCCAAGGCCATAAAAAGGTCTGTGTTGCAGCATTTGTATTATACCCTGAGGAAGACAGCATGACTGTCGTAAAGTTGGTTTCTGTAAATTACATTTTCCTGCATCTGAGCTCCAGTGTGCGTCTTTCATTTGAATTTCCTTGACGTTTAATAGCCAGCACCTCTCTACACAAGGTGTGCGTTTTCAACTTTGTGATATTACAACATTTGCAGATGACTATATCTGTAAATCTATTTTTTTATACAGTAACTGCAGGCTACAATAGCATAAACAAGTTGGATCTGCAGGACAGGCATATTATCAAGAATGATGTGCATATCAATAACTACATTAGATTAATATAGGCTATTGTTCAAAAACCGTAAACAAATTAGAAATAGGCTGCTTAAATAATGTGTTGATTTACTTAACCTAAACATTGCTCATTGATAAAGACGCACTCACGTGTCACATTGAAGTTGTATTCCCTGCTGGAAACGAATTGCCATATAACCAACCATATATCTACTAAACACATTATTTCATGAATGAAGGTTAAATTATACCATAGCTCAACATCGCAGCCATCCTTGCCCGCTAAACAGCCATGTACCCACAAGCACGTATTAGTAGGCTTTAGAATAGAAGGCCTACTGTTTTAAAGCAAGAATTGGGAAAATACTGCATTAGTTTTGCTTTGTTAAAGTGGAATTTAACTTTTGTTGAACCAACGACTCTGTAGATTCAAATTGCAATGTTAAGTTCTCCTGACATTTACAATGAATTAGCCTTCATATGTGGTAGGTGTAAAACCATTCTATTAATCTTGAATTTGCTTCCACCGGTTCCCAAAAACACACTTCTAAATTAGTCTGATCTGCACCTCTATTGTTAGAAGTTACCGATTGTAGAATTTAAGGTAATATGAGTCAAAATCATAAATGTATCTTAGAATTAAGCACTACAACAATGCCATTCTGCAAAAATGTACGCGTTACAACAATATGATTCTGCAAACAAAATTAATTAAAAAAATATAAAACACCTTCCCTTCTAGCTAGATAGGCATGTTCAATATTACAAAATACTACATTTAAGATTTAGTGACTAGCTGATGGTAACTTGTAAGACAATTGCCCCCAACCGTGTCTGTTTACCAGAGTTTCCCTGCACTCCCTTGCTGATCGTGGATTAAGAGTGGCATGCAGAATTTTCCATCAAATCAGCAATGCACATTCCTATTATGCTTATCACTGACAAAGTGCATCGCAAGCCGTTTGCTTGGTCAACCAGCAAACTGCATTGCCAGCAAAGGGTAAGCAAACTAAGACTCAACCATCACATATTAGAGTATCTTTACACTGCTCATAAATGGTAGCTTGCTTAGCAGTGAAAACCCTATGCCTGCAAAGGCTAGATAACCTAAATCCCTCTGCAATGTTACCTGTAGACCAACTGCATATAGCCTCAATTCCAAATATACCCTACTAAGAGCATAACAGGCAAGGAGGTGAATCAGGCAGTCCCACATTGTGAAGGTAAAATAAAATGCAATGATACTCTTTACTATGTCTCAAGAATACTTTTGGATCATTTTCTACCATTCTGCTGTAATTTAACTGCTTTCAACATTGAAAGCACCTGCCAAATATTAACTTCAAAGTGATTAAATCAAAGCCAAACTATTTAAAACCATTGGACTATTCCTAGAGATGGACAAAATGTGGGTGTGCAGTAAAACATTAGAGCCTTTAACTTGATAACGGCACATATTCGCCATGGCATTGTTTCAACATCCTTATGTTCAAGAGTTACATTCATTTTTGGCCAAGATCGTGTATTTGTGGGGAAAAAAGGAGAACAAAAATCTACAGCACAACACTGCTGTCTTACACAAAAAATAAATCCCAAGATTTATTTGAATCCTGGTTGGTTTTTCTGACATTATTTCAGTTTATTGTGGCAATATCATTTCAATTAACATATTTGCAAATAAAAATACTGTGGCAGACTCATGCTGTTACTGTACGTACACAACATATAAAGATGATTGATAATTGATAATTAATTTACCTGAAATGAGCATCCCAATACAAACTGATATGAATTAACAAAATGTCCAATGCGACAGAAATCACCCTCACCAACAGCAAGCGCAGCTGATAGCAGCATTCAAAGAGAATAACTCAGTGCACTACGTTTTCAAAAAACTAAAATAAATAACATATAGAGACAAGTCTTCTTCTACGGCAGCCTATGAGTTTGACAGACCGGGTAAAATTACATTAGGTGATTTAAAAGGCCTTCCCAGAAACAGAAGGAATCTTACTTCAGGCCGATTTAGTCTTCTGCATCAATCTTACGCCATGCCTACCCGTAGCTTACGCCGTTGTGAGCCTATTATACTTCTACTCTGGTCTGTCAGCCGTGCGGACCCATGCGAAATCCCACTTTATGGAAGTGCCCTGTCTTGTTTGTGCTCCGAAATAAAACACAAATAGGCCGTAAACATTTTGAAATAAGCTTATCCAATTTTCTTTCCAGCTGACATCTTAGTTAGATCAACATTGATCATAAAGGAAATAATCTGCAGTCACAAAATAGTGTTTATAAAAGAACGCTTTTTGCTGCCCGAACAAGGAAATACTACTATAGGGAAAACCACATCTTCAAATGTGCCTTAGGACTGATGTAATGTTGTCCATATTCTGTTCACTAAAAGCAAGCAAAATGCTTTTTGTTTTAAAAAAAGTTTAAACTCCTAGATGAAACACCAGACCTGAATGCTGGTTGTTATGAACACCTATACTTTATTCTGTACAGTAAAAACACATTTGGAAGAACATTGAAAAAGGAGCATGTGGCTCTACATTTCCCAGTATAGACATCTACCTCGTAGTTAAAATAATGATTTCTGCACATAACTCTTGTTATGGTAGAGTGAAATGTGTGGGTGGCAATACACGACCCAAAGCTCTAAGTAGAACTGCTTTTATAAAGTCAGCTCCATTAGGCTCATGTTCTGGTTCTGTGCGGGTGAGCTGAGTGGTTTGCTGAGTGGGCTGTTCTGACCAGCAGGGTAAGCCATTCATTTAACTAATTGTAATAATAATTATATAAATTTTAAAAATAAGAGTATATAAAATTACCAGAATTAATGAAAAGTATAAAATCGGTGTACATTCTAGACAATATGTTACCTATTAAAATAAATGTTAGCCATTATAGTCTGGGACATTTAAACCTTTTTAAGTTGATGTCAAATGTCAAGCACTGTATCGACCCTGGTGTACGTCGAAAATCCACATGACGAGTAGTGCCAAGGAAAAATAAATAAAAAGACAGAAACCCAAACTATTATAAGGCACCGTCTAACCTTTATCTTGTGACTATTGCAAATAAATCATAAAAACAAAGGGTAAATAAAGTGGAAGTCTCATCCCAATAGGTCATATAGAAATTGCATGTCTTCTACGGCACACACTTCAACCAGGCACAGAGCCAAAATGAGAAACAGAAAGAAGAACAAATATACTGTCAAGAAACAGAATAAGTGACAAACACAACCATGACAAACATAGCCTCTGCCATCCGCCTTATAGAGTTACTAGTACAATGAAGGTGATGGGCAGATGCGGGGACCTGTTACAGACAAAGTGATTATCATGGACAGAACAGGTGTTTAAGGCCTAGTTCACAGTGAATTGTTAACAAGCATAATGTACTAAGGTTATACTAATCATAAGAACATTGTCGCTTTGTGTTGTTTATGTCAAAGTTCAGACGGAGGCAACACAATCACTCCACGAGGAACCCTCGTCAAACCTCACCCTCTGACCAGACATAGCCGGAAACCACGGGCCCTTGAGGAAATAATGACTACACACAATCTGACAGTCAGTCTATAACTGTTCAAGCTGCAGACAATGAAGCAGGATCCGGTAATTAATAACCATGTAACTTTTTTTTAAATTCTATTTCATTATATTGTAACATCAAGGGAAAAGTGTTTGCTCAACTCATTAGCTACATGGGAGACGTTATAGGGAGACGTTATATACACTATGTACAAAGTTAGGAATTTAGTTAAAAACAACAAGTTCTGACTTATCTTCTTGGTAATAAATATTTCCGTAAACAGTTCCAAGAATGTAAACTCTGGACATTTACCAAAAAACAACAACCGGCTTTGCTGACATCTCCACTGTGCATCTGGTGTACATTTACAGTGGAAATCAACAAAAACCGCAGTATTAACTATTCACTTTTACTTTGTTAATGAGGTCCCACTGAATATCTCAGGGAAGCAACTTTATGCACATGAAAAATTGACAGGACAGAATATTTAAAAAAGCAAAAACATAAAACAAAACAGAGAAAATAAAGCAGAGAGGTAAATAGACAGACATTTTCATGTCTCTGAACTCATGACTGATTTTTGTGAAGGTGAAATTAACGGTCCGACAGAGATGCCTGCTGTGAATGAAAGCGCTGGAATAATTTCCTTATTCTGGCTTCTTTGTCTTTGGCTGGTGTGTTGGGCCAAATGGGAATATGTGCATGTGCAAGAGACCCCATTACTGCTGTGGGCGTGGGTAGGCCGACAGACAGCCAGACTGATCAGCAATCATTATGGAGAATTTGTTATTCACTTTATGCTTTAAGTAAACGCCAAGTAAACACATTTAATGAAAACAACTAAAGACAAACACAACTTCCATTTCTGTAAATATCTACATACGTCCAAAACAAACAGGTGCATTGGATTTTCAGATAAATCCGGTGACAAGGCGATTTTAATGCATATGAAAACTGCTTTGTGTCACCATTATATGATGACTACACAGTAGAAATTAGGATTAAGCAAGTCAACATACAGTATCACCCTGAGGTGCAGCTCAGCTGCTACTGAGAGATCAGCCATGCAGAGTCAAGCTAAAACACAGCAGTACATTATTCGGCCCTGAGGGGCTAACAGCTGTACATCTGAGTTCAGAGGGATGTGACCAACTGCTATGTTGCAATGCATTGTGTCCAGGTTGGGTTTATTCAATTATTCATTTTTTATTTATGTATGCACGCGTGTGTGTGTGTGTGTGTGTGTGCGCGCTCCAATGTGTGTATGTGCAGACATATGCGTGTGCGTCTTACAGGCCATTTTTGCCAGACCGCGCAGCAGGACCGGACAAAGTGAGAAAATGTCGCTATCTGACTGAACTCGTTAAAAAGCGTGTGCACTACATTCTAGACAGTAAGTGGTGGTAATGCACCAATACCACTGGATCCCAACTTCTGTGGAGTGTCACGGAGGAACCTTCCATGCTAAACTATGTATTGGCCTATGGTGTTGGCTCATGCCCGTGCCTGGATTAACTATGCTTGCCTAGTTTTTACCTGGTTGAGTTACTATGGTTTAAAGAATGTATTACCACATGAAAAGACTAGCAACACAAAAAAACTTCAAAAGGACAACAATGTGTCTTTCTGTGAAAGGTTCTATAAATATGCATATGGTATGATAATGCGATGAACTTGCTAAACACAATGTGGAAAGAAATCCATATACCCAAATATTAAGACGAATATTTGCACATCTTAATATGCATGCCAGCCTTTCCCCATCACTGATTAGGATCTCTGACCATGCTGAGTGAAAGAGATGTGAGCTGTGTGATCAGTGGAGCCCCAATTCTGACAACGTCAGGGAGAACAAACAGGATGTTTGTTTCATCCGTACATCCATTTTATTTGTGTTCAGCCTACAACCTTAGACTTTAGAAAGTCTGCAGCAGTCATGCCGCAGGGCAAGAAAATTATGGAGGCAGCTTTCAGATAGAAGTTAAAACATGATAGTGAAGGCAGCGCATGTCAACATTATTCAGGGTCAGAGAAAAGATTGTCTCTGCATTATGGCTCCTATTATTGCACAGCAGGCAGTTGGCACAGGAGACGATAAGCCTATAATATATATTCAGTGGCACTGATGTAGGTGGGTCTAAAGCTATTAACTTCTGAAAGACCTCAAAAGCATTGATGTAAAGATTACCATTTTACAGTGCTATAGTTGACGTTGGTTTACACTTAGGTTGAAGTCATTAAACATTAATTTGAACCATACCGCAGATTTTATGTAAACTATACTTTTGCAAGTAGGATCTACTTTAAACTGTATTTGTAACTGGATTTGTTCATTGATTATTTGTTATCCAAACCAAATCTCAAGAACAAAATGCATTATAAAATGCAATAAAATAATGTTTTTCTGTTTAAAAACCTAAACGAGAAAATAAAGTTTTGTTTTCTGTTTGTGTGATAGCCTATAATACTTTGTCTAGTAAAGTCTCACCTCCTTCCTTTGGGTAATAGCTATGTTTGCTATCTATCCCGCGAACAGATAACAGGTGGGCCGTTTGGGCACAACACCAGCATTTTCTTGTGCTGAAAACTGTCCCCATGACTATACTGTACATATCTGTATGGCTTTCTCGTTTCACTGTAGACAAATTTAGGTAATGTAGGCAAATTTTTTTAATGTGTTATTTCTTAAACTTTACTTGACAAGTTTTATGAGTTATCTTGAGGTGTACGCCTGTCCATGTGTTTTAAGGTCTTCTTTCAAACTCAGTGCCTCTGTGCTTGACTTCATGGTAAATTAAATTAAAATGAAACCAGCGAAGACCTCAGCAAGCTTTGTCCATTCTTGCGAGCAATATTACATATATACAATATAATAACACCTGACAGTAGCACGATCAACTTTACAAACAATAGTATGCAAGTATATACACCATGGGACACCACAGACGTCACACCGTTCAGGAGAACCCTTCTGTCTCCTAGAGACGAATGTACTTAGGCATTTAACTGTAAATCAATTCCAGAAGAACAGTAAATCAGAGATCACGTTGTCTCGAAGTAGCGTTTATGCCCCAGAACAGTATTTTCAAATGGACAACAATCTATGCATAACTGCAAAGTTGTGGCAAAATGGCGTAAGTACAATACATTCATGGTATTGGAGTGGCCACAAGAAATCCAGACCGCAACCTAACTGAAAATGTGTGTGCCATCTAGGAATGTTCCCAGCGACTAATTTCGCCATCAGTTAAATGACATTTTAAATTTAGACTAGTCGATTAATCTAAAAATATCAAAACACTCAAAACAATCCACATTGAATAAAAGCAGGCTTTACGTTGTCAGGGTGTGTACATGTTGTAGGGTGGAGATCACGTTTCAGCTTTCACTTTCTAATTTAACAAATAGTAATCCGACCGCTTTATCTTCAGAAGATGAACAGATACAGTAGCCTAAGGCACAACAGTACCAATACAGCTCCGTTATTCAGACAGTGGGACAAGAGAATTATGAAACACTTTATATTGATTCTGTATGACTATATATAGGCTGCATTTGCAGAGCTGAAAACGCTAGGCTAAACTAGCTAAATACTATTTAGTCCAACTTAAAACAAAAGGTGAACAAACAGTCAGGAACCTGATTTTTAACTATATTAAAAGCAGTTGTACTGTAAGGTTAAATTGAAAGCAGAGAGGTTGTGAATCCAGCTTTGGTCGGATAATGCATGACGCTGCGCTACAAATTTCCACTCCGAGTCATCATCTGCGAGCAGAGCTAGTGGCAACATCAAAGTTAGCATGTAAAGAATTGTCCCCGCTTCCTCGCTACTAGGAACCAAGAATGCATGGAAAAACAAGCGCTACCAACTCCACTCGCAGCGTCAAAAGATTGTTTTGCGTGTTTCATGTGCAGGCAGACTGAGCCACTACTTTACAAAAATAATACGATAAAATAATAAGTTTAACAGACTAGTATTTATGGTGCCAACTAGCAATGATCCCACAGTTTAACCTACAAACCGCGCACATCCCTAGTGCCAACAAGGAGGTCTAAAAACCTGTCTCAGGTACACCAGTTATGTCAGTATAAACCAAAATTACAGAATCATAGCTATAGAAGTTTCTGGATACCCAAAAATCTTAATTTTAAAGACAATGCTACGATATGTTGTTAATGTAAATGTACAACCCACTGGGAATTAAATAATACATGTTCTTATTCTTACATTTCATATTATTAAAATAAAGTGGAAGATCCTAACTGACCTACGGCAAGTTGGCCTAACTTGGCAATTGATTATTAGGATAATTATTGGGATTAAATGTCAGAAATTTTGGGAAACTGAGTTTCACCTTAAGGTGTAGGCCTATGTAGCCTTCCACCTTAAACTATAGGCCATTTTAATAGTAATTATTAATATTTTCAATCTAGTTAATGTATTAATAAAAATATTTCATAATAAAAAAGAAATAGAAGTCATATCCCAGCAAAAAAGCTATTCCTGAGTGTAATGGTTAGTTTGAATAAGATCTAATGACGAGCTATGCTACGAGCTCTCTCTATGTACTGTGCAGGGTCTGTGAAGGAGACTTTGCTTTTCATTAAGCTTCCAAAAAGTCAGAAGACCGGCATGTCTGAACACCACAGAAATATCCGCCAAACCTCGGTATTGAAGCCATCACAGTTGCCAGAGCCAAGAGGAAAGAAAATGTAGACACGACAAGCAAATGTGCATCTCAAAAGCAGATACACATGCATGCATGCAATCAGATAAACATCCAAGCCTCAAAATAACAAGTCTATGATTTATAGTAGGGTTTAGATGACAGTATGGAAAACAAACAGGCACGACTGAAGAAACTATTGGGGAGACAATAAGCAAGACTGCTGGTCTACACTGGATAGACTCCAAGGTGGGAGCCAACCAGTGCTCAAGGAAATTAATACAGCATGTTTCTGTCTAAGCACTGCTATGCTGTACAAATCTGTTATGCAAAAACATGCTGAAAGCTGTTTTGACACCTGTTTAGGCATTCATAGGCTTTATTGATATAGTTTCCTGCTTGTGAGTATTTTAAAAGTCTTAAGAATCGTGCTACATTGATACACTTTGATAACAACAAATATAACAGCAACCTGCTTATCATACGCTCATGCACATAAATCACATATCAAGACATGCGAGTTGAGATCCACAGCAGGAAACAAAGATAAGGAAAAAAGAAACACCAATTAATATGATTTTACAGTGTAAACATTACATCAATACAGTGATATCTACTCAGACAGTGCCGGATTAGTCAGAACTGTGATTTTGCCTGAATGAGACAAACAAACAAAAAAGGTCAGAGGTCTTCAAAAAAATGGTGTTTTCTGAATGTCCCAGAAAAGGCTGGACAATTTCTTTTTCCATGTATTCAAAACCATACTCTGTATGACATCTTATTTAGATTGTAACAAATTGTCTCCTACCTATCCTCTCACTCCCATCAATACAGCCAAACAAGGTAGGGCATCTTAAAAAGCATGCATCAGCAATTGTAAAGGAACCTTTATGAAAAAGAAAATAATTATATTATCTACGCATTTTTTAATATATTGAATACAATCGCGAATGTTTGTCTATGTAGGGGTTCAATATAAGCACATTTTTATGATTTTATATTTCTCAAATTTAGTTCAAACTAAAGCATACTAGTTTTAATTTACCCTCGCTGGCCTTTTCCATTAGCTATACAATTCTGAATAAGAACACAGACCAAGGGCGACATTAACTACATACCATTAGCCAGAGCAAAAATCAGAAACAGACGACAGGACAAGCAGTTGGCTGGCAGTTCAGACAGAGCTGTTTTCAAACAGGCCACAATTCTCTGCACTCCCTAATGGTTAAAACTATACTGGATACCTTGGATGAGAAATTGATCACTGAAGAAAAAGGCTAACCAAACAAGTTAGGGTTTGATATCTCCAGAATACACTTCTTAAAAGGTAGCATGATTGTTTGTAAGCTGATACACTTAAATTAAATTCAGCAAATACTACTACTAATACTACTAGCTGCCATTCTGTGTGTGTGCTTAAAAAAAAAAAAAAAGTGAACACAGTGGTGCAGACCGCACGCACTACACCACAACATCCTATGTCGGCGACAGAGGTTCTGAGGGATCACCTTATGGAATGGAAGGGGGAGGTGTTTTTGTTTTGGTCGATTTCTCCAGAATGACTATACATTGAAGGTAGTACATTGATCCCTAAAGGATAATCCTGGTGCTAGAGCTAAGGACAAAAATGCAATGTTCATTCCACAACAGTAGTAAAGTGTAATTGACTTGCCTTCATACATAGTCAACATGCATGCTTCACCAGTCTAGTGCTACAAACACAAGACAACTCCCAGCAGGCAACAGTTAAACATTCACAAGAAAGTCACACTTACTGGCTTATGCAAAACGTTATTAAGATCAAATAAATCTGGCTTGTGAGTTACTGGTGTCAGATTCATGAGGATGTCACATTACATAAAGTAATAAATATGATATAAAACTGCTTTAACCTATATGTTGTTACCTGTTTTAAAGAAGATGACCTATGATAATGAACCGGACCGATGCTGTGCACCCTGATGTGGTGTAAACTGGTTGCTGTATCCCAGCAACATATCACCCATCCCCCACATTGTCTTTAGTCCTTCCAATTAACTACAATTGTATTTTAAAAAGCCATTAAAGACGCGTGTAGCATTATGTGTGTGTAGCCTATCTACCATAATACATTGACTGATGTCTCTGTAGTAGATCACCTTGGCCCTGTTTATAGACCGCGGCACGGTAAATATCAGGCCAGCAACAGCCAACAATGTTAGCAACAATGTAAGACATGCATTTGTACCAAAGCATAAACGAAAACATTGCGGGACACAGTGAAAGTGCTACACACGAACACTGATCCATTGAAGCGGAGAAAATTAGTGGAGCAGTTTTCGTTTCGTGCCCCTTGTGCACAATGTGCAAACACAAAGCATGCAGCTCTGATGATCTGCCTTGTTCGAGCGATGTCACTCTGCCTTGTTAAAAGCACTGGGCAGCACAATGGCCCAGTGGATAGCACAGCCTCACAGCAAGAAGGTCCTGGGTTCGAACCCCGGTCGTCCCGGCCTTTCTGTGAGTTTGCATGTTCTCTCTGTGTCTACGTGACAATAAAAGCACCTTTACTAGAACACCAGTGGACGCTTCCTTTTCAGTCTTGCGCGTTTATAGACTATAAGCAATATAGCCTAATGATTGAAACATTTTGCGTAATAAGAATCCTCCCAAGAAAACCAACAGCAGAGTCTTACCATTGGGACATGGGAAGAAACATTGGTTAAGCAATACATCACTGGACACACCTATCTAATGCAATGGGAGAGTTTAGCTAACCACTTGACACATCTTCTAATTGGGTGGGAAGCCTCATTAAGGGCTTGAGATAGTTCTTATTAAAGTGTATTGACAGCTAGAGAGGACAGGCACGGGCGGTAGCCAGGCCTGGTACACAGTAGCATATGGAGAAATCATGGTACTCGTTAAAAAATACAAACAGACACAGTGGATGGTGGCCAGTGATACTGCCCGGCCTTGATTTGACTCCATTGCCACTGTTGTTTTTTCACTTCACCTTCACATTTCTTCAGTCCTTCATTTCAGTGCAACACAAGAGCCACGGAAAGCAGTTTGCTCCAAGGTAAACTGTCAAAACAATAAACCCTGAGACAATCTCTTTGACAGCAGTAGAGAAGAGAGTTGGGCTGATGTAGGCCTTGGATATAAAAAGATAAGATTATTGAAGATTCCTACTTAAAACAAATGTGTTTTAAATGGTTCTTCAAAATAATATAAAATCATGAATTACATATTGTGACACATGGTTGATAAAATACACAGACGTGACAAATATGCTACCGGTATAAAATATAATCGGCTAATGAGCAACATATCAGTTTGTTGGATTACCGTAACTAGCATTTAGAACAAACAGTTAGCATTCACGGTATATACTGTTAAATTAGGGTTGTGTTAAGATTAGGCATTAGAAATAAAATAGGCAATTTATGCCGTTGGTTGAATTTAGAAAATGAAACAGCTCATCTGGTTAAAGTTGGGACATGATACAGATATGCGACTTCTGGTTATAATAGTGTAGGAATACAAAGTTTGAATACATTCCATCATGTTCCACAACAGATAAATATTGGCTGAATTTCCACTGCCTTCAATTCTTCCTGCCTCTCCTTTCCCTGTCTGTATTTAATAATCTGCTGGATACAAATGTTAACACTTAAGTATTTTCTGTGAGAACTATAGCAGCCTGGCCATATCACAGAGGAAAGAGAGCTCTGCAGTGACATTTGGCTCTTAGAAAATGAAGGAAAGGCAACGCCTGACCTGTGAAAGCAATTGAACCCCCCCCCCCAAACACACACACTAGCAGAGCATGTGGGCAACAGTGTGGTTGGTGTACCAAGCATGGAGGCAGTCTCTCAATCAGAAGTCCTAGTGCTTAAAGAAGATAACATCACCAAAAAGCCATATACCACTCAACGTGTTAGTTCCTTCAGGAAACATACGACTGTGTGGCGCTCGCTGAAAATGTCAGCTGTGCTGAGATAAGACTGTTTTACAACAGCCAATCATTGACCAAAGAATGGCCAAGTCCTCTGAGTAAATAATCTGTCTAAACAAAAACAATGTGGACAGAAAATTGCTCTGGCAGCAGGCACACGCACACACACTAGCGTACCTCTGGCCAGCTTATTCCTTCTTTCTGCATGAAGTAATTCTTCTTAAACTCATAATAGGTGTTGTACTGGTGCCAGGACTGCAGAAAATCAAACCTGCAGTGAAGAGAGAATATGTTAAAGAGGCCCCAGGAGTGGCATAGCTTCCGAATAACAGCACGTGAACATTTCTTATGTTTCTGGCCGGGCGACTCACCGCGGGTCATTCTTGGCGCGAACGCTGGTCTCAAACTTGACACCGTTTCTGGCCACGTATTCAGCCAGCTTGTCTATCACTGGCTGGATGTCAGGAGGTGGAGGAATAATGGCTGCCATGGCTGGAATGGAAACTGTAGCTTGGGGCCTAGCACTGTTGTTTTGGAGAAGGGAAGGAGAGAACTCAAGATGTTTAACAATGATTTGATTATAGCTGCAGGCCCATTAGCGGGATAGTAGCAGTAATAAGTGTGAAATGTAACAAGCCAAATGTGCATTCCAGCTTTGTGTACCTTTGTGCATTGTAATACACTTTAGACACTAATGAATATATATCAAAAATGACTCACGCGCCTGCAATCATTTCTCACCTGGTTTCTACAACAGGGGCAGTGGGTGGAGCTGACACGGTGGGTGGAGCCACAACCACAGGTTCAGGAGGTGGAGGTGGTGTGGTCCCAGGAGGTGGAAGGGTTTCGCAGGAAGTGGGCGGAGCCATCACACCGGTGGCCACCGTGTTGTAGTAAGAGGTGGCATCGATCCCTGGCGGCGGGGGAGCTAAGCAGTAGGTCCCATCAGGAAGCATGTAGTACCCATAGTACACTGCTGCTGTGGACAAACGTTGTGGGCGATTATGTATATAGTCTCACTCCAAGTGATAAGACTGAAACAGAAAAACAGGATCTGTACACGTTTTAATCAACGTTAAACATTTAGCAGAACAGGACCTAGAAAAATAATAGCACAATAATAATTGACTGTATCCACAACGCAATGTACTGTATGTTATACCAATGATGCTAAATAGCAACTAAAAATGTTAAGATAATAATGCTACTAAAATCCACTAAAGAAGATTCTTCAGAAAGATATAGAATTAAGGAAATAAAAGTGTAAGGCTACACATAAACTGTTCATTTGGATAGGCGTTGTAAGATGTACAGTATGTACAGGTATGTCATGGAAGCAAAGTATTACAAACTAACAAATAAAAGGTGGATCATCACTGTATATCTAACAACAACAAAAAGGAATTTAAATGTGTGGCCGAAATTGCTCTGGATACAGGATACAGTAGCAGGCAGTAGTGGAAATGCCAAACAGAATGGTTATCATCTATTTCATTTAATTGCCGTCATATTGGATTCATGAATGAATTATAATGCACTAAAGACCACTGTCAAAAGTTATTTACAAATCAATCTCAGAGCCTCATTGTTACAGTCACAGCCCTCTTTCCAGACTCAATCAGGCAAATTAGCAGGTCAGGGAAAAGTCAACTTGCCTTGGAAACAAGCTCTAATGTGCAGGACATGGTAAGTGAACAAAGGCTGAGATCACGATAGGGACTAAAAGAGGAATCTAACGATGTATTTCAGAATGAAAGGGTGAGCCTATAAATAACCCAACGGTCACATTGACATAGAAAAGGCTGTACATTAGCAGCATTACATAACCAAGTCACTAGTGATCCTGTGATAGCCTTGTTCATAGTTATTACAAGCCTGTGTGTAAGGACTAAGAACGCCGTGATAATCTGATCTTTGAAATGGAAATCACTTTGAATGTCATTCGGTCACCGAGGAGAACTTTAACCTTTGAAAGACCAAATGAATAGAGGTAACCATACACGCATTTCACGATTCCAAGAGTCTGTTTTAGATTTTTTTTTTTTTGGTCATCCACCCCATGTGAATGAATGCAGTATACATTAGCAATCAGTCCTTTCTATTTAGCCGAGTGGTGAATGAGCAGTGTTAAGACGTGGTGGTGTTCTTGTAACTGCTGTATGGCCTCGTTAGGTTGATGTGTCTACTGTCGCTGCTTTGACCCAATAAGATGCACACTGAGTGTTGCCACTACGGTGTAATCAGTAGCACAAGATGCTGGGAGGCGATTCGCAGACCTACATGTGCCCATGAGTTTTGTGTTCGTGATCTGTCACGTGCATTATTCATTTGGCCTCAGAGCCAGGGGAGGGGC
Source organism: Forbesichthys papilliferus (assembly GCA_025399855.1). Lineage (NCBI taxonomy): Eukaryota > Metazoa > Chordata > Actinopteri > Percopsiformes > Amblyopsidae > Forbesichthys > Forbesichthys papilliferus. Next base: position 1,507 of record JAODOY010048501.1, on the reverse strand, counting down.
AACAGAAAGGAGGCAATCACAGTGGCTATGGTCATCAAAATTGAGACATTAATATGTGATATGAACACATTTGCCACTGATTAAGTCCAAAATAATTGCATATCTAATCTCTTATTTATATGTCAAATATCTTGAACAGAGGATATGGAAACATGCAGGAAGAGCAAACGGAATATAAACAGAATCAGGAGGGAACGAGAAGTAAAAAGGAAATAATGGAAATAGAAAGAAAGTAATACATGTAGCATCACTGGGATAGCAATGTATCCATTAGATCCTTTAGCAGATGCTTTTCAGCCGAAATGATACAAATACAAACAATATGTTTTGCTTATGCAAGTAAAATTACAGAATTGAGGAGCAGGTAGGGGTTAGACTAGACACCTTGGTCAAGGATGCTTAGAAGTAGGCTGGCCAGGTTCTAGATTGAACAAAGGAGCTTTGGACGAGAGGAAAACCACCTATGCTATTCACTATTCACCTATCCTGCCATGGCAGTTACGCAGTTAATAACATAGCCGCAAGCGACAATGACCTGGGTCCAAGCACGCTCTGAATTTGAGGACCCTGGTAGAGAAAATGCTAACAGAGGTTTTAGTAAAGATTTCATAGCAAAAAAAGGGATGTCACAGGACTAGGATGTCAAATAAAATACTAAAGATGGTTTTTTTTTAAAAAGCATAAAATTAGACCTTCTGAGACCAACAGACTAGGAACAGGGTTATCAACCCTCCACAACAGTTGAAAACATAAATTGTACTAATAGACAAGTAAACTGGGTCAGGTCAGCAGCAGCCATGTGTTTATTTAAGTGACAGTCATGCAAGTAGAACACAAATGCACAAATGTCTTTAGCAGTAGAGTGAGGGTGGATGTGACTCATGAATGGATGCCTTGAATACTGAAACCACTAGCCAAGCACTGCTTGGAATTTAATGGAGCAGCTGTTGTTTTGCCTCATTCACTTTAGTCTTAGAGGTCATTTAATTTACTTTCTAATCTTAATTGGAAGGACAAAATTACTTAGCGGTGAGGCATCGGTAACATTTTTCCCCTTACAGGGCATTTACTGGAGCACTAACAGTTACACTCTATGATTAGATCACATCCTTAATGTACTGCAGCTTTTTTCATTCCTTTTCCAGATCCCAAAGCTTACATGGATGGAAAAAGGAAATCTAGCATAGTTAGAAAACAAGTTAATGTTATTAAGTTGTGGCTACAAAACATACAAACTACTATTTTTACATCTGTCTAACTCTTGGGGCCGGCAGTAGTGCTAAAAGAGAAATTACAATGTTTTTGGACGCAATGGCGAGTTTCTTGCTGGGGCATATTTAATTATATAATTAGCAAAATCCTAAACATTGCACAACTGATTTAATAAATGAGTAGATGTTATTGAGTTGTTTGAGAGACGACCAAATGTATAGTTTCATACCAACTTTGATTAACCACTTTCCTTTTCAATGCACACACTTATATAATATATATAATATAATATATA
>JAODOY010048491.1:0-19024 GCA_025399855.1 Forbesichthys papilliferus | reverse complement strand
TAAGGAACACAAAGTGGTGCAGGCCGCACAACAGTGTGTGTTACCAATGTGGGTGACACAGATTCTGAGGGAGCACCATATGGCATCGACTAGATTTCTATATTATCAATAATGTAGTTATCCGATTAATCGAAAAAATAATTGATAGATTAATTGACAAAAAAATAATCGTTTGGTATAGCACTAATACACACACACATATATATACACATATATACATACACACATATAGACACACCAAAGGATGTAATGCAATTCAAAGATATTGTTGCATTTACTTTTAAACTAATTTGGTACAGTTAGGAGGCACTTTGGCCAGAGCCGTTTGGCAGGCTAAGACATAATGTCAGCGCTGCAAATAAGAGCGTGCCTTCAATTGCACTCCATACTTGTTGCCTTGTTTTCAAAGTCATCTTCGGTGTTTTCAAACGATGAATTAAATCAACCTTGTCTATGAGATTTCAACAAGTATCACAGATATGAGCTGAGATACACTGGATCGTGGAATAGGCTGCAAAAAAAAAGACTATTCGAAGAAGGCCTTCAAAACAAGCAGGGGGCTCCAGATAAAGAGCCTCCATGAAGCCCCTTCATCTCGACATCTACAGCCCCATGGCATTCTGGGTAATCAGGCCCAGCTGGAATAACTGGGTAAAGAAAGCAGTTGACAGGGCTCACACCCTCCCCCTCTGTTAAGGTTGTCTTGTCAGGCCCCACACTAATAGATAGGGCTACCTGATCCCATATGAGTACTGGCACCTTCTCCTGGACTCTCCTCTATCTCTAGTCTGACTGCTGCCAGGACTTCTGCTGCAAGGTGCTGAAGACACTCCAATCTATTACCCACACACCCACCCAACAGACAATCCAAGACCTGTATAGCCTGACACACACACACGGCATGAATGTGGAAGCGAACGCTACCTAGAAACAGGCTGACTACTCAGACAGACTCTGGATGGCTGCCTGTAGCCAGCGGCTTTCTGCTTGGCTCATGAAGACTGCACGTTCTTCTCTTAAGAGCTTCTTTCATTCTGTCTCACACCCTCTTTATCAAGTCTCCTTTATAACTCAGCACTATTATAACTCAGTTCTCTCTCTCTCTCTGCAGTACCGGGTCAGTCTGTGGGTCGGACTGCCGAGGGGCCCAGGGTGGTTCCGCTTAAGACTGTAGAAGGAAACTCTCAGGAAATACCAGACTGCCAGACACACACATTTAATATAGCTCACACAGTCTTGCCCACTTACTGTAATTCTAAGGACAAGCAGTCTAGTTTAACCCAGCAAGTTCCTGCAGTCTGACTAGTCTCCTAAGAAGAGAGGCAAAGCAGGTGAAGCGGCCATTGAAGTAAACCCTGCCCTCATTTCCTTACTTTAGGTAGTCATTCTTCAGAACGCTTGCTAAAAAACAAAAACACCTCTTCCTCCAGCGCAAACATTGGATGCACATTGTGAAGGCTAGGATATTGATATTGTGTGCAGTCTGCACCACTTTATTTGTGTGCTATAGCTCATCGTATTTTACAGTTGCTTATTATATATGTAAGGCAGTGAGGACTTCTAAATTGCAGATTTACACAGCACAGATTTTGGCCAGCGGCCAGGCATTTTATGGCATCAATTCTAAGACAGGTTTAACGAGGCAAGCCAATTAAAAAATAAATCACTGTAAAACCAGGTGTTTCCCAACAGGACACCTCACACCTAAGCAGACTAATTTGTTCCCTTCCTGAAAATGAGGACGATGTACATTAAGGAAAAAACAACATCTCCTCATTGGGGTTTTATTAGGCACAGCCCATTCATATGAGCATGTGTGGGGCGGAGCATTACTTCAAAAATTTTTTTTTTTTAAAAACACCATTGAAAGTTAAATTTTACAGAAAACCTCAGCGCCCTATTGTGCCCTGTGGTCAAAGATGGGTCAAAGATTCCGTAAATTAATTACAAGACGTGCATATTGTTCTGGTGCTCTGTAGCAGGGGCAAGGGGATATTTACTGACTAACACAATGTTGAGTTACTCAAAGCACTTTCAGAGCAGAGCACATTTACATTACAGGTCACTTCTATAATATATTAATGATGATACTTAACTTGATTAATGTAATTATTTGATATACTTAATTATTAAAATACTATCAAGTGGTGTTAAAAGTGATTCAGGACCCTCAGTAGTATAACAGCCACGGGCCACTACTGGCCTGAGCTTTATAACAAAATACTCAATAAACAAACACTAGAAATAGTATTTACTAAACATGCATCGCCTTGACCTCTTAAGGGACCATTTTAGGAGAGTTTTATCAAATGTTTAACTCTAGTGTACAAGGCTAAATGAACGAGAAAAATTGTGGTGTGTGTTAAAAATAAATGGAATGTCTTCCTCACCCAGGTCTATTCAAATCCTCATAGGTTGGCGATGACGCAATACCCCTGTGATGTTTTGCATGACTGATAACTGTTGACGTTGGACCGCGCAGCCTGACTCTCATTAGACGAGCACTCCCATTAGATAAGTGCTCGCTTATTTTCATATTTTCTGGAAATCGAATTGAAGTGAACAATATAACCCCTGGGATTACACCAAGATTAAATCAGGCTACAGAACAAAGAAGCGTGATTTCTCTTTCACGTGATTTTCTCCGTTTATTGCCCATATGTTTGTGAATATCAGTGTGCACAGCCTATTTGAAGTTGTGGCTTGATTGGTGACCACAGGAAGTTCTTATCATCCGTGCATTGTGGCTACTAGCTTCCCTTTCCCCCAGTCGCCCCCTCCCTGCTCACTACCCTCCACAATAGAGATACAAGGATCACATTACCACCTCTCCGGGGTTAAGGGTCAATCCCATTTTTCAGCCCCTCTCCCAAGTCTTCCCTTTTCCTAGATCCTTTCCGGGGTTAAAACCTCTTGTCACCTAAATTCACATCAGTTCACGCGTGGAGAGGGATTGGTATCTGTCGGAAACCCTTTTCCCCTCCAATATCCCCTTGATGAAGATCTCCATGACACAAAGCATAGGATCTGGACATGTGCTGAAAACAATGTAGTATCGTAAGAGGGGGTGGGGGGGGGGGGGGGGTTACCTCCGTATGGTGTTATGTTACTGGGACGCAATGGTGAGCCAGACATGTCACACAGAAACACAGTTGAGCGAGAGGCAAGGGAAGTGACGCACTAGTCCTGCAGCACAACATGCTGCTGGCAGGGCACACCGACTGTGGCGTGGGCCTGGTCGCAGCAGAACTTTGGGGGACACATTGTAAAAGTTTTTTTTTTTTTATCAATGCTTTACAGTGGCAACAATCTCATACATGTTTATTTGAAAACCACTGCCACACATGAACAATGTAAAAAAAAACAAATGTTAAAAATGTAAACTAAATGAACGCCATGAATCAAATATGAGAATGAGTGCTATGGAGTTCTTCCTGTAACCCAATAGGCCTACAAGTGTGGGTTGCATGAGTAGATAATCCATTTTAATTATGGTGTTACCACAGCGGCTTAATGTCAGTAATGTCACTGAAACTGACAGTTGATTATTCTCTCTAACACTCCCACATTAAAATGTCACATATACACACATTTAGTCATGCTAGTGTGTGTGTGTGTGTGTGAGTGTGTGAGTGAGAGAGAGAGAGAGAGAAAGTGAGAGAGAGAGAGATTGTAGACACTATAGGGAGGAAGTCAGGAGCCTAGCTAGGCACCATCAGATAACTGGGTGTATGGAAATGTGAGCACTTGATAGAAACATGCTCCACTGTACAGGACAAATGTCATCACCACAATACTCCCCCTCCCCACACACACACACACGTACATGGCTGCACTGCCCAATTTAAGATTAATTTATACTACCACTACTACTAGTACTGCTACTACAAGGCTATGTACTGCATATAGGCTATATATACACATAAACACACACACACACACCCACACAATTGACAAAGCTTATGTGATAATATTTTTCAGCATACATCGTCATTCCCACATGAAGCACAGACTCTAAGGATTTCTGCCAAAGTGCACAATTTCAGGTGAGGGAATGTCAATGGCTTTATTGTGAACCGTCCTGAAAAGGACACCTAATTCCTGTCTAATATACAGAAACCTTTTAAAATGATCATACTTCATGCTTCCTTTGTGTGAAGGTCCCACGGGCGGCTGCCAACCATCCAAACTAGCGGCGATAGCCCACCTTGAGTGTTAAGTGCCATAAATTCAGCCGGCGAGGCTCGACAAAGCTTGTTCAGGAGATAAATCACTGCGCTCACGAAAGCCATTCATGTGGCACACCGCTGTCAGAGCACTCACATTTCCCCTTATCCAGAACCTCTACTGAGAGGAATGCAAAGAATCCAGTAAGGCAGACTGCAACACAGACAACACATAGCTTACAAGGTGTGTATATACACACACACACACACACACACACACACACACACACACACACACAATAAACATATCACATAAGCTACCTGACTAGAAAGAAAGCATGTGTGTGTGTTTCTAATAAGACATGCAAGGCTTAACTGTAATGTTAGTGGGACAGTAACGTTATGAGTAGAGATGTTCCCAGCAACTAAATTCCCTGTCGGTTAAACAACATTTTTAAAGTACACCAGTCAACTAGTCTAAAAACACAAAAACACTCAGAAAACCATCTAAATTGATCACAATCAGGCTTAACATTGTCAGCGTGTGTACATGTTGCAGGTCTCTCCCTAACTGCAGTCATCGATCGGCTGTTTCGCCTCAGTGGGTGGAGATCACGTTTTGGCCTCCCCTTTCTCGTCATAAAAAAAATTAAAAAATAAAAAAGTGTGCCAATAGAGCTCCATTACACAGGCAGCGGACATAAGCATCATGCAACTTTAACTTTATATTGATTATGTATGACAATATCTGTACCGTATGCTGCATTGGCTGTGCTGAATCGTTAGATAATTATAGTATAGGCCTACCATAATTCCGTAGCTAACCTAGCAAAATGCTATTTAGCCTAACTTAAAAGTGAACAGACAGGAACCCGACGAAAGTCTAACTTTTTATTTTTAACGATATTAAATGCAGTTGTACTGTAAGATTAAATCGAAAACAGACAGGTTGTGAATCCAGATTCGTTTGATATTTGTTTTGCTTGGATAATGCATGACGCTGCGCTGCAAATTTGACCTCAGAGTTGTCTTCTGCGACTGGAGATACCGTAGTGGCAACAACAAAGTTCCAGGAACACATGAAAATCAAGCGCTACCAACTCCACTCGCAGTGTCAACAGATTGTTTTGCTTGTTTCATTTGCAGGCTGAGGCATGAAATACTGACTGAACTACTTTAAAAATAAAAATAAAATAACACATTTAACCCACTAGTATTTATGGTGCCTAGTGATGGTCCCAGCGTTTAATCGTTTAACCAACTAATCGTGCACATCCCTAGTTAGGAGCTGGCCCCGCCTTGCTGTAAGACCATAAAACCGCATAGGGGCTCCTTGCAGATGTGGGCTGAGAAGGCTGCATCAGCACTTCTTCATCTAGACAGTGGTTCAGCTAGAGGTCTCTCCGCCTCAGCCCAGCGATGAAGAACCCCCTGCTGGCTGCCATTCCTACCCAGTCCCCTGGCTTTCACCGCCGGCCTCCAGCTAACACTGAGGCCGTGCCAGAGACACGATGATCATTTGTGCTCATTCAGGGCCCATCAAAGGGGCCAATAAGCTTCTGTCTGCAGCCATGCTGAGCTAAATGATCTTTGACACATAAAAGGTAAATGCATGCGACCACAACCTCCCTGCAATCAGGGAACACAATTAGCAGGTCAGTGTCATTGATAGATGGCATAGGAGGCTTACAATGCAAGCAGTCAATTAGGAAATAAAATATAAGGATTCTTGTGGTTTCAGAGGAGCTATGAATGACTGCACTGTAGGAGGAAACGAGAAGAAGGAGAACCCAAGACTAATACTCGGAAACTCTAAAATGGCCACCATATTTCAGGCTTCATTAAACAGCAGATATTGCACAACAAAAAAACCCACTGTTAAAACCTCAGCTGCACAGGGAGGAAAGGTGTAAAAGTTACTGCCTGCCATAGACGTGTGTGCTCTCTCTCACACACACACACACACACACACACACACACACACACACACAGACACACACAGTCTGTTTTGCCATTGTTAGGAGGAATTAAGACTTTAATGGACAGCTGAATGTGTTATATTACCTGGAAATGTTCCTCACTCATTGAGCTGTTGTATTTTAGAGACAGAAAGAGAAATTGAAGTTGGACAGACTCAAGCAGAAGGTTTGAAGAAATAAATCCACCAACACAAAGTGCTCCATCATTCAACCAATCACAGAGTGTGGCAATGTTAGCCAATGAGATACAAGATACAACTCTTTGCCTAGGCTGTGTACTGAGAGACTAGGGAGTGACTTACAAAAGGCCATTCCTCCAGCACAAGGTTCTTATGAAGCAAAACACCAGCAGTGTGTTTCACTGTCTCGTCATCCTATTGAACAAGCTGGCTCATGACAAGCCCCACATCGCATGATCTTGATTGCTATAGTACATGTCGCCAGCTCTGCTTCGCTTATGAGTATAAACTTAGCAGACACACACACTCATAGAAGTTTTCAAACAAAGGCTTTCAAACCTTTGTCAGGTATTTGTCTGTTTGATTACAATACAGTATGTAGTGTATCAAATCTAGAATAGTATCATCTGAGTCACATTTGATCTTAGAGTTCAGATAAGATTAAATGTTCCCGTGTGTATTTATGGCCAGAAGGGGTACCACGGAGTTACGCTGATTCCCCATCAATACAACACACTGCACATGGCAGATTTACTGTAGATAATAGTTCCTCTCATGTTGATTTTATGCAAAGGCTCCTATATTATACGCTTCACAGCTGTAGATTTCAGGAGGGCTGTATATGCCCCCGCCCCAAATATAAACATGAAACAGAACGCGTGGGGCACCCAGATATTTTGGAATAGTCTAGAATACATACAGTATGTCTATAAAACCACTTGACAGTGGTAGTCATAACCTAGGCTATGGACTGTTCCATATTTAATGTCCACATTGAGCACACCCCCAGCCATACAGCTTTACACCGGCATGTTTGCCGCTGACGCACTACTTGCAGCATTCGCTACAAGCGCTGACAGACATGCTAAGGGACGGGTGGGGACACTAGATGCTGACGAGATGCTATAGACCAAACCAACAGTTCCATGATTTCATAGTGATTTCGACTTTAACACGGTCTCTTTTTCTATGTTCTCAATGTTTTAATTGGTTATGGACAAAATGTGTAGTATGCTATTCTTGTTTTAAGTCAGCCTATACTAGATGATTCCTAAAAAGTATCCCATTTTATGTTTGAATGTGCAGAATGTTTTGAACATGAGCATAAGAGCTATTAAAGTCCAGGGGCTAGTAAATACATTTAAATTAGTTAATTTATCATTAACATGAATGGGAGGTTATACTTCCCACAAAGAAAAGAACACCAGTGTATGAGAGATGTGTTAATTTAAAAGGGCTATTACAGTTTTTCTCAATTGCTAAAACACTGGTTCTCTGAACCAAATGATCAATCGCCTGAACTAATTTATTGAATAGATTACTCTTTTGGCAAAACCATAAACAGTTCTCTCTTAGTTAGACACATTTGCAGATCTACATGAGTCTTTTCTGCAAAACTTTAAACACATTCTCACTCACTAAAACCCTTCTTGCAATCACATAATGGTAACCACAGGTGTCAGACGTCAAACACAATTTTAACACAGATGTCACATCTTAAACACAATGGCTCAAAATGGATCACACATGTTGCTAATAAGGTGAGAAAAACTAATATAAGACCATTCAAAGTGCACAGGTTGTTGCAGATTGATAGAAATAGATGTCGGACATAGGTATATGACCGACAACCTTATATCAGGGAAGGTCTCCTACAGGCCATATAATTGACCTGTGGTGACAGTCGTGCAAAGGCGGGATCAGGCACAGCAGAGGTGTTTTTCCCACGTTGCCTGGTTAGGGACAACATTGCCTGTGATGTCAAGTTAAATCTTTTGGGCTGACCCAGTGCAAAGACTTGATACCGAGGCCTGTCGAATCCGTTTGATTGTACATGTACTGTACTATAATTTTTCAATACGTCAGTGATAAATCTAGTGTTAGAGAATGAGAAAATCTGATTTAGACCTACAGGTGAGTTTGAAAGCAATACATAATGTTTGTATAAGAATTCACCTGAATGCAGGTGTTTGAACAAAAAATATAGGGGGGGGAGGACCCTCAGACTCCCGGCTTAATAAGTCCCCTCCCAAAGGTCTAAATAGGCCAATGATACGCGTACACTACATATGAAAATACCATGCATAACGCAGGGTTGGAAAAAAAAAGCAATGATGATAACTATTATTGTTTAGTAACTGGATCAGTCAGATGTTGGTGTCATCTTGACAAGATCTACCTCCAGGCTGATTATGCCTGCCAAGATTCCAAAGTTACCACCACAACAGCCATCTTGTGTGGATCAGTGAAGCTATTGTCTTGCCCAGCTTCTCTGGAGATGAGGCTGTGTATGGACGTTTCCGATCACTTGGCTGTGCTTGCTCTGCCTACCCGTACCGATGGAATGAAAGATATGCAAAGACGCAAGAAGGAAGTTTAGTCATCGCAGACAACACGCACAACATGCACCATTCACACGGTTGACAGTGTGAGGCGTGGCATATTTCGCAGGGCTATTTTTAAGGTTGGCAGGAGAATGGGTAATTCTCCTTTCTCTGGGTCCTCAGAATAAGGCAGGGCACCTGAGGTGGCTCATTCTCACAGTTGCAAGGCAAGACTTCTATCTCAACATGGGTAAAAGCTCTGCCCCCTACGGTCAATACAAGCAACATTACAATATAAAGCACTAGAACCTGTTTCTCTCACACAATACAAACTATGAACGCTTTACCAATACTCACTAACCAGTTTGGATATCTTTTTTAAATTTTACCAGGAATTTTCATTGAGATCAGACATCTCTTTTACAAGAGAGACCTGGCCAAGGTAGCAGTCACAGAAAAGTACATAAACATTAAAAAACATAAATCATTATATACTATATCTCACAAAAGTGAGCACACCCCTCATATATTTGCAAATATGTGAGCATATATTTTCTTGTGACAACAATTAAGAAATTACACTTTTCTGCAATGTAAAGTAGTGATCGTACAGCTTGTAGAACAGTGTAAATTTGGTGTCCCCTCAAAATAACAACACACAGCCATTAATGTCTAAACCGTTGGCAACAAAAGTGAGTACACCCCTAAGTGAAAATGTCCAAACTGGGCCCAATTAGCCATTTTCCCTCCCTGGTGCCATGTGACTCGTAAGTGTTACAAGGTTTCAGGTGTGAATGGGGGGCTGTGTGTTAAATTTGACACACTCCCTCATACTGGTCACTGGAAGTTAAACATGGCACTTCATGGTAAAGAACTCTCTGAGGATCTGAAAAAATTAATTGCAAAGAAGCAATGACGTCACAGGAATAAAGACAAATACCGTATATGACAGGGTTTATTTGTCTCTTCTCCCTTTGCATGAACAGAGAGATCACCTTCGACCCAGATTGATAAAACACATATTTGTGGATACCTCCGAACTCTCTGCTCTCCGTGTCCCTCTCTCTCTCTCTGTAAATCCTTCCTTTGCCCTCACTTCTTTCACATGTATCACCTTCTTTCTAGGGCTGCACGATTAACCGCATCGCAATGGAAACCGATTATTTCGGTTTTATTATTATTTATTATTTATAAATGATCTTCACGCACTGCGTGCATGGCAACCTGCATGTATTTGCTGCATGCAACCGCAACACCCATAATAAAGATGTCAGATATTGAGATATAGGTATCCTGTCAATTTAGGGCCCCTTGCCTTAAAAAGCACCAGTGGGGCTCAACCGCAGTAGAGCTCTTTATTTACCTTGCATTGTGTTAAGTCTACTCGTTGCCTGTTATTTTGAGATCAGCGACGTCGCAGAAAGGCAGGCTACTGTGAAAAAAACATGCTTGGACTGCCCATCCTGAGAACAGGTAGATTTCCCGAATGACCCGTCAAAGTTACGATCGCTAAGTTCCTTTGCACCATGCAAAAAATATAAAAAACATAATAACCTGGCATCAAATGGCCATGTTCGCTTTAAACACAGCCTTAATCAAATACCTGTTTTACTTGAACAATCCAAAACCCAAAAAGTGCGAAGTTTGGAAAACAGAAAAACAAAAAAGCATGCGCAAATAAGGGCGTTATGTATCTGGTAAAGCCAAAATAAAGTTTGTAGCATTTGTTATTTGTATCATATAGGGGCATATTCAATTGTTCCTTGTCCCAATTTAGTAGCCTATAGAATAGTTTGATGGGCTCCTCTGCACTGCTCTCTCCAGGCTACCCTTAGCTGAATAATGCTCCCTGCTGTCCACCCACAACACAGCCTCCACACTCATCATCTCTTGAGACCATCGGGAGGAGCCAACAGTGTCGTGCAGCTCTTTGTATGTCCGCTCACATCGAGGCCAGTGTGACTATAACTCTAATCTCCTCACACAGACTCTCCTATCACTGCAACACCCAAATCTACCTTCCCCTCTCTCCATACAACACGCAGATAGGACCTCTGAATGTACTTGGATGTCTGCATCACCTTAAGCTGGGAGCCACAGTGGTGGAATGAGCTGCCTGCATCGTCAACAAGAGACTACATGGAGCTGGTGCCTCGGCCACTGACCACACTACCGCATCACTAACCAAAGTTCTGATTGACGATCCTTTATCTGTTCCCTTTCTCTCTACCTGCTCTGTTTGATACGTAAGGAAAAGTGGCAGTCATTATCCTAACTAACAGAATGCAGGGCCGCACTATTAATCGAAATAAAATCGCAATCTCGATTCATACCTCTGTGCGATCTAATTTCTACATGAGAATGATTCAGCTGCATCAAAACAGGCGCTCCTACTTTCTCCCTCAACAAATTCCAGTACAGCGTAACACCGTGTGGTGCAGAGCAACAGGACATAAAATATACACACAGAGCGAGCATGAGAGTCATCGACAGAAATTACAGAGTGAAAGAAGATTTGTATGGCTATAAAAGTAACGCAATACATATTTTGTTGCCGTTAACACAGGCTATTAAACCGCTATTGCAAGGTAGGAAACTGTACAGTAGGACTACACAGTATTTTTGATCAGTTGGGTTGTTTTCTTTTAATGTAGCCTACAGGTGCTCAGCTGTTCGGGTGCCGTTTTTAATCCCTCGAAATGAGAGATGATTCAGTCTAATATAAATAGGCACCGAATATTTCACTGCACTTCTGTTTTATCTTGCAATTATATCTGATTCCTGAGATCGGCCTATGTTAGCTCATCGCGGCATCGGGCCGTAGTTACTCCGGGTAGGAGTAACCCATTGAAACTATTTATTCAGAGACTAGAACCCACACACACGTATGTACTGCCCTCTCCAAAACAGCCGCATAAATTTCCCCAATGCACTCCCAGACTTTAAAGTGTTTTTTTTTTCTAGTTCTAGTGTCAGATTCATGAAGCTGTTGCATTTAAGTTAAAACAAGAGCATTCCCTTCATGTTGTTCAAAGTTGATGTGCCAGTCCTGTCAGGAAGACAGGAACCATCATGTTTTGTTATTTTCCGTATCAGGTAAATGTGCAACACAAAAAGAAGCATATAGTGATTCTCATTTTATCCAGAACTGTGCAGCCTTAACAGAATGTTGTTTGCTTTTGATGACAGGTAACTTGACTGCTCGTGATCATAAACTGATATTAAGGACAGTAAAAACGGCAGCCAAAATCATTGGCATTTAATTAACATCACCTCAAGGCATATACACTTCACGTTGTAAAAAGAAAGCCCAAAACATCATTAAGGACACTAGCCACCCTGCACACACATTATTCACTCTCCTCCCGTCAAAAAAAAAAACATATCGATGCATCAAAACGCGCAATACCCGTGTCAATAATAGCTTTTTCCCCACAAGCAGTTAAGTTCCTTAACAGCTCATAGTGCTTACCATGTCTATTGTATTTATTATGTTTTTAATATTTGTATTTACATTTTGTGTACTGTAGTATCTACAGTATATACATGTTTTTATCTGTAAAGGCAATGTGACAGCCGGAGCACAAGTATTTCATTCCATTTTAATACAAATGACAATAAATCTGAATCTGAGGTGTATAACCTGTTCAGCTAATGCACCAATGGAAGTAAATGCTGTAGGTGTACAAGCTATGTAGGACTGACTTATAATTTTCCCCTGAACCATACCGCCTGTGTGACTCCTCTCCTGGACGCTGGAAGGATACCACACAGCCGTCAATCATAAACCATCAGTTGCTGCCCTCCAGCGACACGTGAACTTGGAAATGTGTCATCTGGGCTGCATTAATATCAAATACTGAAAAATGCAGTCACTAAATGTATTGTATGACAGTATACACAGCTAAGATAATTAACAATTTAGAAATCTACAATTTACATGCATCAGGGTGCTCATTACTTCTTTACAACTTGTATTAGTTCAACCATGGTATTTATTTATATTAATAAAGAGACTGTTGGCTTTAGAGACATAACAAGGCAGCACATACTCTTAGAGTGGCACAGGTGTAGTTTTATCCATGCCAAACTTTAGCACAATACCACAGTGTGACATGCAAGACTTCATTTGAAAGACACAACAAAAACAAATTTCAAAGTTTGACTGAGCCTCAACTTCACTTGGCCCACAGCCGTAACCACAGGCCTCTCACGTTAGACATACGATGGATGAATCACTCTTCATGCAGATAACGTAGAAGGATTCTCCAACTGTCTCATTTGGCATGCCGAATACAACTGTGTGCTGTAGAAGCAGGCAGAGACCGACCCTAGCTCGGGGGCCAGCCTAGTCAGCATTTGTTAGCTCTGTCGTGGAGGTACACTATCAAAACAGTACATGGTGGCTACAGCCATGATTACATGGTACATCGATATTGGCCACTGCCGGGGAAAAATCATCCAATGAGCAAAGTCCCTGATCATGATTCAGAGGGAATGGCTGGATCTCTGACCTGGAGAACACGGACTGGGTCAGGTGTAGTTTTTTTAATAAATGGACGTTTGCTGAAGAGGACGGTAACTCTGGTTTTTTTTATCACAAGGTATGCATAGGAAGCTAGCCACACAGACAGCCACACATAAAACTCTACATGTGTACCCAAGGATATGACCATCAGGCACATCTGCACATTTGACCCCATGTAACCCCCACCACTAGAAGCTAACTCCCCCCACAAGCCTGAGGTCTGGGGAGATAAATGAGCTCATGTCAGACACATACACTGACAGCACTAATGATGAATTACACATATATTAGCACACAGCCTGAGGGCGTGTTCCAATCACACACACACAATCCATGGGTCGACTCCACACAGGATTCATGTAACAGTAAGCCATATAGACATAAAAAGTGTTAGTCAGCTAAACTGAAGGATCTTCATTTAGCAGATACACACACACACTATCGCTCTCTCTGTCTCGATGACATATACTTCCACTTGAGGAGGGAACATTGCTGAGCTGTGAGTTTTGTGTCACCTACTTCCTGCCTCCAGGGGTCAAAGGTTAAACACTTCTCATTCTCTTGAAAAAGAGAGGTCGAGAAAGAGAGATTAAGCACAGTGAAAAGAACCAGCTCTGACATATCATACCCTATCTGTGTTGTAGACACACACAACTATTGCTCAGTAATTGTGTATGCATTCATGAAGATGCCAATCAATGAATGCTCAAGCAGTCCAGTCTAGCCTGCTTGCAATGCAGCAACCTTTGATTCAAATGGCAAGCATACTGCACCTGTGCTGTGTCTGCCCACTGATTAGCATTCCAGGACAAACACACAACAGTGTCCATTGTATCAAGTGAGCGTCTTGACTGCGGCCTTGCAACATGTGTGGTTCCACAGACTAGGGTTCTGAGTGTGAGACTGGGACTCCGTTTGCCCCCGGCAGTCAGTCAACAAGGCCTCCCCACTAATCCTGCATAGTCACTCAGCTAGACGTCAGATGTAATCCTGCAGGGCCAGGGCATAGCATGGGCAGCTAATCCAGGCCACAGCACCCAGGAGTAAGCAGACACCTTTATACAGGGATCAGCGCTGACACCCCAGGGCCGCTACGATGACAGAGAGACCTCCCAAATGCCAGAGACATCATCCAGCTACACACCAGGACAGAGCAAAGCAGGGAGGTGATCTAATCCACTGGATTAGACCACTATCACGATGAGGACCCTGTGCTGAGCCCCTCTCACATGGCCCATGCATAGTGACAAATACAGTATGTCACCTGGGGCTTCAAGCTTTATTTGTTAGTCCCATTTCAAATTTGCATCCCACCATATCCAAGTATTTAAGTACACCACATAAGAATCACAACTTGTATTGTACAAATAAAAAGAAGAGGGAAAACAAGTAGGAAGGCAGACATGATAGAACGTGCCTTGAGAAAATTGCCCTCATTCCTACTCAGAGCTGTTCACAATGTTCAACTAAGTGGGTCATGTGGAATCACATCTATATGGAAAGCATTTCTCCATAAGCAGCTTGAATCTCTCTAAATGCATGCAGGACTATGTGGTTCATTTGGGGTTGTTATTAACACTTACTATACTATAATCACTACAGCTACAAGAGAAAACAAACCCCTACTGCTCCAACACACCAGCAACACCAATACATGGAAGAACAAACCAAGACAACAGTTACTACTGTTAAATAACACCATTCATGTGTTAGCATATGTCTTCCACAAAGGTAGCCTGGGTGGCTTTCCTGCATGTGGGACATGCTGGAAACATGCATGTGGAGCTTTTTTTTTTACACACTGAGAACTTGAATCTGACGTGGCCCACTTTTATTGGGTACAGGGGAATCTACGGTATTTCCGTCTTTGTGATTGTTATAATGTGATTGAGTCATGTAAAAACAATATTTACCAACACAATAATAGTGGTAAATGGAAAGTTTGGATAATAAATAATAAAAACTGAATTGACATATGTTAATAATAATAATCTGTCCATTCAGTTAATAATGAATAAACAAGCATGGTAGGACAGGTGCCAGCACAAACTGTACTTTAGGTGTCTGGGCCATTTGCCTGTAAAGGGAGGAGTTGTTTTTTGGGGCGATGACAGCAGCCATTTTTTAACTGCCACAAAAATAGCAGCAACCTTTTGTATTTAGTGTGTTCATCTCCATGAAATACCAGTACTTTAAATATATGGAAAAAACAAAAATAACATTTATCTTATTTGGCAAAAACTATTGGTTGATTTCTCAGTTCACAAAACCGTAAAACAAACGATACCAGAACAACATATTGAGCTCTGCATCAAATATGTTTAAGTATGAAAATTAGCACATAATTTAGAGCACAAGCAAGCACACTTACCACTTCAGTGGGACGGAAGTATTTGGAGTCCACTTTTACATGCAGCACACCTGTCTCCTGGCAACGGCCAATCTCCTTCTCATCTTTCCCCTCCCATCTGGAGAGACAAAACGTGTTCAAAAGTAGGAACAGACATGGACCTTCTGACAGATGTTGTGTTTACTGTGTCGCTCTCCTGCTCAAAGTTTGTTTCTCTAAGCTCTTAGACAGACACAACATGTCAGAACGCTTCTCTTGTATTCACACCTTTACACAGGTGTGTGTGTACTCACACAATGGTCTTTCCAACATGTTTGAAGGCTTTCTCCACAAACTCCCTAACGCTGTGCACCTCACCGGTTGCTATTACAAAATCTTCTGGTTCCTTCACTTGAAGCATCATCCACATGGCCTGAGAGAGAAACAGAGAGATTGATTTTCATATAGGAAATAACAACAATCTTGAAGCTACAGTCTGCTACAAAATTACTATAAACAAGGGCACCATCTTTTTCAAATTCAGTTTCTCTAACAAAATCTTATTTCAGATTCAGTTTCTCAAACATAGCTTTTCAAATTCAGTTTCTCGAACACAGACAAGAACTGTTATGAATTGAATGGCAGGTTTTCTTGACAACTGTATTTGTATTTCGCTGTTTTTTGTGAAGTGGAGCATCCCAAATAAAAGAACAATTCAATTACATACACCATTATTACATGTAATATTTCAACATCGACAATTGGGAATGTGACAATATTCATTAGTAGGATATGTGCAACTGCAAGAGTCATTATTATGTACTGCACATCACAAAAAAAGAAAAAAGAGAAAACATTTTTTCATAATTATGACATAACAATAAACTGGTGCCCATCTTCCACTAAATATACAGATACAAGAATGTGAGCTACATACACAAACTGTTGCAGTGCCATATTATATTATCACATTAAAAACTAATGTAGGCTGTGTTTCTAAAAGGCATGCCTTGTTTATTTAAGCAGTATGTGTTAAATACGCCACTAGCCAAGGAGAGATATGGCTTTAAGCTGCTAGCTTGGTGAGTTCCAAACAGGCAAACAGTTATTTTCTCATAAATACAAGACAGTCATAATTAAAACAATCTGATATTGCTATTTTCAAATGCTTCCATATTCCAATCTAATTTGAATTAATTCAAGGCATTAACTGTAAAAAAAAATGTATTATCATAAAAAATAAATAACCTACTGATTGATTATGAATATTATAATTAGTTGCAGCCCTATTAAATACATTCATTTCATTTTGAGAAAATTTAATGACAACTGAATGTGGAATCAAAACATTTAGATTCCAGTATGTAGAAAATGAACAGATCATGGCAGTGGCATCACTGTGCTACAGGTAGACAGAAAAGACAGACGGACATATAGTAGGCAGTGTGCGAGAGAGAGAAGTATGTGTTCATAAAAGCAGTGATTTGAACTCTGCTCAACAAGGAAGTGAACATGTGACCCTAAAGAGCCATATCCGCCTCTACCTCTATCTTGACGTCACCGCAAAGGCTCATGGGACATGTACTGTGGGAAAGGAGGAGAGAATGCTCCCCCAGGCCTGTTGAGCTGCTGGCACACACACCACACACACACACATAACTACAGACAGCAGACACTATAACACACAACCATCTAATGAAGTCTATGAAACTTCAACTTGATTTCAAGACAGGATGCTTCAGACAGACCACATAACACAACCTGCTGGAACTATTTAAGTTCTATCTTATCTGAATGTTTTAAAAGCACTATGAAAACTGCAGGCCTACTGTGCCAGTACAGGTCAGCATGGAGATCAGCCACTTCTAGCCTATGATTAAGGCTGGTTGGCTAGACTTGTAAAAGCTATGAAGCATTTTTCCTGGACCAGAGTAGAGTCAACTAGAGCACCCCTTAAGCTGTTATGTCTTCAGTGCCGTGCTCAATGACACTTAGGCAGGCACGGCACATGCCCTAATATTGCGTTCTAAAACGCCTAGTCCATGACAACAACCTGGACATGCCAGCTGTCAGTCAGTCACTGCCCTCACCAAGGCCATCCATCCACGTCTCCCAGCAGCCACTAGGGAGTCTCTCTCTCTGAAAACTGAATCAACTTATATATCATCATCATATGAATCATAATATATCATAATATTAATTATAATAATTATAATAATAATAATAATTAATCATAATATCTTAATGTCAATGGGTTGTTTTGAAGATTACATCATTCATCATTAAATCATGTTAAATCATGGCTCTTCAAAGGATTCTGGAAATGCATCGCTACAACTGGATAGAAAATAGATTATGCATTTCCAGATAATTTGCATTGTGTTTCCACAACTTGTTACAGCTGTGAGACAGAACTGTTAAAAGCGTGAGTAAATGTGCAGCCTGATTAATATTTTGGCGTGGTCACATGAGGTCTGAATCTGAGCAAATGTCTCAAATGTTGCTATGCACTGCCAGCTGCACTTTAAAACACTGATAACGGACTTGGACTCAGTGTTAATGATGTCAAAAACACACATCTGTACAAGCACACACACACACACACACACAGTCCAACGTCACATTTCAGGCTAAGGCTCATGCACGTCATACGTGAGTGTTATCAGCTGGACTGTGCGGACTCACATTCATCAAGGTCATTGCTGCTCCCCGGATACACCTATAATCACCCACAGTCGTCTTGTACAGAGATTAGGCAAATACTATTGTAATTAGAGCACTGAAATGACCTGGGCTCACCACCGATACCAGACCTCAGGCAAATACAGTAACTAAGTACTGTGTGAGCCACACATATACTGTAGTTATATGGTGACACACTAAAGTCTACATAGTTTATTTGCACTGTGTACATTGCACAACATGGCCTCTCAATTTAATCTGCAAAAAGGGAACTGCGGTAGTAGTTTGGCTGTATTCTGTCTAGTTTGAAGCAAAATAAATTAAAAGAGTTTGTCCACATGAGTACATTTTAACATATTCTGTTTTGTTTAGCCATGGTTCTCAGCAGGAAACTGATGGAGTGCCTACTCTTGTTAGGGAACGAGTCCTTACCCCAAGTGAAGGAGTTCAAGTACGTTGGGGTCTTGTTCTCGAGTGAGGGAACATTGGAGCGGGAGATTGGCCGGAGAATCGGAGCACGGGGAGCGGTATTGCAATCGCTTTATCGCACTGTTACAGAGCTGCTCCGGGTAGGAAATGAGTCTTTACCCCAAGTTGAGGAGTTTAAGTACGTCGGGGTCTTGTTCACGAGTGAGGGGACATTGGAGCGGGAGATTGGCCGGAGAATCGGAGCAGCGGGAGCAGTATCTACCAGGCAATTTTCGTTCCTACACTCACCTATGGTCATGAAGGGTGGGTCATGACCGAAAGAACTAGATCTCGGGTACAAGCGGCTGAAATGGGTTTTCTCAGGAGGGTGGCTGGCTTCTCCCTTAGAGATAGGGTGAGAAGCTCAGC
>JAODOY010048480.1:0-19026 GCA_025399855.1 Forbesichthys papilliferus | reverse complement strand
CACGCCCACCAACCCCCCCCCCCCCCCCCCCCCACACACACACACACACACACACACTCACGAAGGCATGCGACACCTAAACTAACCGCAAGATGAAAACGTGCATTGTAACACACTGCCTGTGTATTGAAGTCTATCGGACTCCCTGTAATAAAAAAAATGAGATAAATGTCAACGGAAAGCCATGACTGATTGACATTAGATAACACGCAAGTGTTGATTTAACCGTGACGTGATGGGATACAATACTTACGCATTTTTTCGAATGAATGAAATTCAGATGAAGGCAAGAATAATCTCCAGGGGCCCGGTTCCGGTTCTGAGGATTTGCCGTATGAGCGAAGCACAAACATCCACGACAAATATTTGCGGAGACCATACGAATGGACTATAGTGCAGTCGGCGGTTTATCGATCAAAAGCTCAAGTCAACGAACGTTGCGAATAAAAACGACATACACATAGAAATAGTTCCTTGGATTTGCTGTGTATGCACCATTCCTGTGGCTTTTGTGATTCCCGAAGAAAACCATGGGTGCCAAGAGCCTTTGACTTGGTATTCCGCTAGGGGAAAATCCTGCAGAGTTTCTGAGGGGAATCAAGTCGGTAGGCTTTCTGAACCATTTGCAGTCCTAAATTGACTACCACCGGTGGATTCCACTCCGAAAAAGACAGAAACGATGAGACCAAAAATTGTAGTGTACTAATATTGATTGACTAGACAGTCCGTCTGTTGTGAATGAACCATTTTAACGAAGCGAATAAAGCTCAGTAGACCTGCATGTCAATTAGCGTTAACTGATCCACTGCTATTGATAAAAGCAGAGCAGAAAGGGGTGCACAATCGTACAAAAACGAGATCGCCTATTGGATAAATTAAAGGATATCCGTCCCACTGCCACCATCAGAAGCAGGGTATCAGGGCGAATGGATTGCCATAGTCTAATCTGAAAACGCAGAGCATATGGCCCAGTATTTTATAAATGCTACACAAACATACACGCAAACATTTCCAGACTAATTTGTCCATGAATCCTGAACCAGTCTGGTGGTGTAGAGTCTAAGCATATGCAGCCTGTCAAACCCGCATTTAAAACATCATATTCCGCTGGCTCCAAATAAATTAGGGTGTCCTAATCGTTCTCGCTCTCGTTCGGTATAGTCCATGACTTGAATAACGAACACATTGAATGTCCTGGCGCACAGAAATCTGCTGTGTGTGTGTGCGTGCGTGCGTGCGTGCGTGTGTGTGTGTGTGTGGTTTTCTGTGTCCCAGAGACCAGTATGGCTATAAACGTGGCTTCCCTTTGCCTGCGTGTCCATATAGCTTCATTCGGGCGACTGACTTTAAACCACGCGGGTGTCGTTAATTATCACTGATCGATAGCATTAATGCAAGAAGTCCAGATATGGTGTCTCTGAGAGTGTGTTATAGGTGTCTGTGTGTGCTTGGTGTGCGCGTGTGGGGTGATATATTCTTGATGAGGTATGGGTGCCACCTACAGGCGCCAGTCCCTATCAAGCCACAATAAATGGACCACTAGCTTCCATTAAGACACAGCATGACGTCTCCACAACAGAACCGATATGGGTTCTATTTCAACAGAAACATGAGGTTTTGCTGGAATACATACAGTAAAGCTGATGTTTTACAATACAATCTATATTTAAATAGGCCTCTCATTATTTGTAATGTCAAACTGGCCTTTGCCCACCCTAGTCACACACACCACTCCCCCCAAAGGGGGGAAAAGACTTACAAAAATTGCCCTCTGATTAAACAGTGTTTTCACTCCAGACAAACTGGCAACATTGTAGCAAATGTTCTTGGTGAAAAAGTGGGGGAGGTTTTATTTTCAATCTGTGTTCAGAATCACTCATGGACATTGTATAACAGCCGATTAGATTACTTTGTGTTGTGTATGGTGTTTTTCTATTCCTGTACAAAGCTCACTGTGAACAGCCACCAGCTGTTTCAATGGCCATTGGCCACACTCCACTTTATCAAGGAGGAAAATGCATGATACTGTATTTTGGCTATATTTTGGCTTTATCATATTAAATGGGTGTCAGTTCACCTGGACGCTTTTCATCATTTAAAGGGTACAGCTTTGCTCAACCACAAAGATAGCAGCCTACAGCATTAAATATAATAAGAGATTTTTTTTATTTTCTTGCATAAAAAAATATTGTTAATTCACTTGATTATTATTCTGTTCAGAACGCATTACCATAATAACCCTGCATAGTAACGCAAGAGCATTAATTTAATAAGAAATGGTCTGTCTCTTTAGATGCGATACAGTATGGGGTATATACTGTATTAATAAACAGCATGCCTTGATCTCGTTGCACACATCAAAGTCATTGTGCAGGCTATGCAACTGAGTGCCTTATGTTAATTGTTAGCTCATTGTATTTCACAGGGGAAAAGCAGAGATGGTGAAAGAAAGAATAGTGTATGGGATGTGATAGCATAGCTTTAAAATCAAATGGCTGCCAATCAAGTCATGACAAAATATTGCTGCATCCGTGGGAGGTTAATGTCTCCGAATAAAATTTGAATAGACTTACAGTATCGCTACATTTACATCTATCCTACTCACTGGGCAACTCTTAATCATATTTTACTTTGTTATTCCAAATTATAGCAGTATAGCATTGAAAGGTTTATAGCTAAACAAGACAATTATTTTCTGTTGGCCTCCAGCAAAGCACTGTTTTCTTTCACGCATGATAAAGCACATTTATATAGTCAAGTTTCTGCAGAGCAAATGAAATGTGCTTCAAGCTTGAAAAGACAAACCTTCTTCTTGTACAAGTCATTGTCTTCTTATGCAATATTTCACCCAGTCCAATGGCATAGGAGTATATGTGAGTGTCGTCCAGTCAGAAGTGGAATATATTAGAATTTACCATGGCCTAAGTGTTTTCAATATTTAACTTTTGAAAATAACATTTCTTATTTGCAAAATGTATGCCACTAGCTTTGAAATCAATGTATACTGTTATCAGGGAATGCTGAAAACCAAAGGCTATAGGTTGTATTAGTCCCGTGAGTGATATGTTGGTTGAAATGTCAAGACTAATTAAACAACACTGTTACATGTTATCTTTCCATTTAGCCCATAGACACATTGCTATCTACAGCTATCTACTGCTATCTAAAACATGGTGAGGCTCTCTGTCTTTATCATCACGCCCCTCCTTTTGTAAACTTCCTATAGCCTACTGGGATCGTCGGATCATATGCTATGGTAGTACTTGTCCCGGACTGCTTTCTGGGACACACTTCAAGAAGCCAGCCTGGGAAAACATGGAAGAGAGAGAAGTTGAGGGAGAGAGGGATTGTTGGGGCGGTGGAAATAAAGGGGGGGGGGGGGTGGTCTTCAATTATTCAAATGACCGCTGTCCCTCTGCACTTGTTCTCCCTGCCTGGTTTTAAACATTAAAATAGCTGCCTGCCCCAAAAGGATAGAGATGAAGCCCATGCTGAGAGCAAAGGCTGGGTGTGTTTGCCTCCTCACACCCTATCACAGCAGTCTATATGTGCCACTGCTGCACCACTTTGAAGGACACGTTTGGCCTAAATCCCATTATAGTGCACGTTATCTACAACTCAACAAGAGCTGCTTTCTCTGGAGCGCGATGCTATAGGCCTATTACTTCGGCATGCTTATTTATTTGCCACCCTGATGCTTATTCATGACCAACCTACAGATGTGGACCTCAGCTGGCTGGGACAATGTGTCTGGCCTTGTGGACACTGTAAGTCATGTGTTGCTCATATGCCCCAGTAAAACAGACTACCACATAATGTGCCATTAATCTCTGTACAAGTTAACATATGCACAACGATAATGAGACACAATGCCTTCTTATTGATGCTGTTCTAAACCATATAGCGTATTGTTCCGCTAATTGAATATGTGAACTAAACACACAGCTTTGATTTAATTACATCTCTAATGTCTTCTGATGATAACAATATTACTACTACTGCACTGGACGTTTCCCAATCTGTAAAGTTATTTATTTTTAAACAGGAAGTACTAACATACTGTAATTTTGCTAGAATTTGTTATAATCGAATAAAGCCACACAACTACATAACTACTTTACATGGCAACTTGCCTGTTAGTCTACAAAATATATAATATATTTTTGAAGGCTAGTAGTAGATTTCTTAATATTATGTTGGGCTATTCGCCTTTACAAATTACATATAAACACCATTTAATTAGAAGAGTTGAAAAAGTGAACATCCATTACATGACCACAGAACAGAGCACTGTCACAACAGAAAACAAGACTTTAGTCTTTCTCATGTTGTGTGTTGAGCAGTCTGAAGCTGTCTCCAAATATGGAAACCTTGGCACGTCGACCAATACACTTCTGCCTTCTGACATTGTGCAACATTCCTGTCCAACCTTCTTGTTCCTCCAGAATACACATTATTTTGATTATTTACACTGTCCCTGAATTTGAATGACCTCCAAGAAGATGGAACTGCTGGTCACATGATTTCCTGTAAAGACTTCTACAAAGCATGACAATAAGGCTTATTAATCTAAACATGAAGACAGAGATATGTATCTGGCTGCATGGATATGGCATTATAAAATGGCCGTCAGTGGGTTATGGGTCTGCTATCTCTCTACAGTTTCAATACCTCCCATGAATCTTCTGCATATAAATTTGTATTGGAAGAGGAGGGGCACATTTTTTAAGCTATTTGAAAGGCTCAGATACTGCAGTTAAATGTGTCCTAATAATTTGCCACACTGCATATGTCACGTCAAGAAGAAGAGCACGTCAGTTTGGACACTCCCCTTTCTTTCTGCTCCCTCACAGACATAAAAACCTCAAACAAGGCATCATCAACACATCGAAGGTCCTTATGAGCAAAGCATCTCAAGAGTATTGCTCATAAGAGAAAGGTTATTAAAAAAGTAATGGAAGCCTGGATGGTTGGATGGTTGGTTTGACCCATAGAATTTTGTCTGCACAAATTCACATGAGATATGAAGCATTTTCTCAACTGGTTGAATACAATATTTAAAGTTGAATATTTAAGATATTCATAAATTACATTGTTTTTCTCAATAGTAACTGAGGCCTGGTCAATACACAGTGTAATGAACTATGTTTTCTGTGCTTATCGTTAAACGCACATGGTTGTTGGCTGCCAAATGCATCAATAAGCACTTCTGAAGGCTCATCTGTACAGTAACCGGCTAGTTTGAACAGGAATACAGGAAAACAACACCTTACATTGTCAAGGCTGTTGTTATTGCTCAGTCTGGACGAGCAGTCCAACCATGCATCAATAGCATTGATTTACAGTATCATGTCACTCTGGTTTACATCATCTACAATCATCATCTTATTTCTTTCCATGTTTGGGCAAAGACGTACATACTGAATCTTTAAATTAGTGAATGGACGTCATCTTGGCCACAGTGCACAAATGCAGGCCTGTATTTTCCAGTGGCCAGGGGTCAGTAAACAACTCACAAATTGATAGTGTGATATAGATTATACAATTGTCATGTCACGCTATAATAAAAGACCACAATGTTGTGTAGAAGGCTTCCACAGGAATGGCATGTGATACCTACACGTTCAATCAGCACATGACTCATATCTGTTTCATGATAAAGTGTGGAGGTACAGTATAATAGGGAATCGTCATCACAGGAGTAATGGTAAACCAAATGCAACGCAAAACAAATTCTTCTGGCCCCAGGACCTCCTAACACATTGACACAGTATGCACTCGCTCAAGCGGATGTGCAATGGTACCATGCTCGAATCCACACAGATGTTTTAAAACAGTATTTAATTCTGGGTTGTGGAATGACTAAAGATCACCAGGAGGACTGCTGATAAATCAATAGCTCCCCCACGGACGAAGAATATCGTCTAAGAAGGGAGGTTAAGATTGATTGTCGTTAAGCACTTTACAGGATAGCAAGAGGACGTGGACGGATCATAAAATGCCCAAGCAAGTCATGTACACACACACGCACACACACACACACACACACACACACACACACACACACACACACACACACACAGCTACAAGAGGCAATCAATAGGTGCTGCGTCAGCATAAAAAGAAGAAAAACATTCAAACCAACAATAACTGAGAAATAAAAGAAACTAAATGAAAAGAAAAGAAAAAAAATACATGTATAAAATGAGTGGGCACTTTAAATAAATGTAAGCTATATATTGATATAGGCAGACAAAGTGAGAGAGAAAGACAAATAGGCTACTGTACAGTATACATATACATATACAGCATGTACCTGTGTTGTTTTTTCATGATTTAAGTTTGAATATACTGTATGTGTTTTACAGAGGCTGACAGCTTTTGGACCTCTTTGACAGGACATGGACATATAGGGAGCTATGCACCAAACAGATATTCCAGCCTACACTTAAGCTCAGAGACTGTAGTGGGGGTGAGAGTCCATGGAGAGGTGTTGAAGAACACAATGTGGGAGGAAAATGACGCAGTGTTATAGAAATAATTCATCTTTACACCTAACTTTTCAGTTATCATGCAGCTGCAATGTAAATTTGTCATTGCTCTTGTTGTAGGTGACTTCATTATCAAGTTCAAGTTGTTATGCTTATTAGTATTGCTCCATGATTTAGTGCTGCCCTTATTTGGCATTTCTTATTCATATGGCATTTTAACTGACTTTTACTAACCCTAAGCATGATGGAAGCCATGACAGAATAGTGTGAAAGCAGCCCGCATCTGCCTCAGCCCATTAAAATAGCTGTAGGCCTAGACAACGTCAGCACATGGACAACTGGCATCCACCAAGTCAGATGGTGCCGACTGCTAATGCCTTCGCTATAAACGGAGTCGTGCTCTGTTGAGAGAATGAAACTTGTGTACGTCCTCTTCACATCCATCATGTTTGAGGGTGTGCGTGTGATGTCTGCGTGTTCTGTCTGTGCGTGCGCGGATAGCGGAAGAGGCTCTCCAGCCGGCTATAGAGGAGATGGGATGAAGAGAGGGTGACACATGATGGATGAGAAGCCGTCATGGTTTCCTAAGAGCTCAGTAAGACCTGTCTGCCAGCGGCACCTCTGAATTATTACCTCAGCTTCACAGTGGTTTGTACTGCTTGGCTCCATCCTCTGTTATTCTAGCAGCCAACTTTTGTGTTCACCAAGCTCATATGAGGCGCCAATTGCTTTTCCTCGCTCGTCTTTTGCTGACTATAATCTCTTTTTTAATAGACTGTTTTGAGGGGGGAGGATTATTTGTCTTAACTCACATCATTTCCAAATTCAATAGTGGGTTCTTGGTTCTTACCTTCTTGGTCTATTCTATTCTTACTACAGGGTCCAAGATAAAAGTTGATTAACCTGCGAAAATGAATTACCCTCACAATTTAAACAGTCCAGTTGTCTGTGTACATTGTATTACAACAAACATATATAATCATATCATTTTAGAATGATAGAATATTCATTATTAAAAATGATTAATGATATGTGCCATACTGTGTATATATGCCATTCACAGAAATGTAATTATTCTTATGCATTTCAATAATAATTAATATGAGATACAAATACGAGCATCACATATATATTGAAAACAGTTTTGTCTCCATGTGAGAGTACTCATGATAAATCCTTATGTATGCTGAATAGCTGGAGGGGCTTTACGCGTTCCTTCCAGGCAGACTGCTGTCTGGGAGAGTGAGAGATTCATCCCACCTGCGTAGCTATTGTGGCCATTAGACAGACTGACAGACAGTCAGACTCAGAAAAGATGTGGGCTAAACCAAATTGATATGGTCCTGCTTGACTATGGACTTGTGCATTGGGCGGGTTGACATGCCAACTTGCCGGGCAGAAGTAGGGCAAACATAAATGCAACCCAGTGCTAAAAGAAGGCAGTAGTTTTGGAAAACTACAACACACTATTTTAATTTAGTATAAATTTGGCTATGTGCATGTAAACACTGAAAATTAACAAATAATAAATGCCTAGAAGACAAATAAGAATATTCTTTAATGGATTTACAATCATTAGCAATCCTAATAGAATACCAGTATTCAATATTGGAGATTACTGGTCAACGCTGGCCATTTATTTCTGGTCAAAATGTTCATTAGGTTACCTAAGACGGAGTAAACCTGTGCATATTTTAGATGCAAACTCCACATTTCATGATCCCAGTGGTGCAATAAATAAAATAACACCACCAGAGGGCATTGAAAAATCATCACTAGCGTAGCCAAGCATTTCTAGGCCACCTCCAACAGTTACATTTAACAAGACCCACAGGAAGTATCCACAAATGTGCCTATGAGACGACCACACGCATATGGGACTGTAAATAACACGCTCTGTGGATCTGAGGAATACTGCAGTAGCTATAAACTGTCATCTGAATATATCAAAAAGCATCAGTTGGGCACAAAGACACAATAAATATGTTAGCTATACGTTGCTTCTGATTGTTAGAGATGTGGGAACTCATGTTGTTTTGTGTTGTGTTTTTTATTTAGTACACAGGTTTTCCTGATTAGCATGGGAGAAAGCGTTTCATTTGATCTTTGCAGGATGCATTTAATCATGTTATTCATTCTATTATGATCCCTATATATATTTTATAGGGATCATTAAAGGTTCCACCATGAACTCACCTAAAAGATTTGACACAGACTGGTTTGCGTTTGCTTCATCTTTTACATATAAACATGTGGTGATGCATCCAAGAGGAAATGGAACGTTCCTTTTTTTTTTGCAGTTTGTATGCCAGTACCATGAGCTCCTGAGGGCGCGAGAGGAACATGACACATGCCCAGAAAGCTCAACGAGTTAGAGAAAGTAGTTCTGTATTTTAAGATTCCAGCTTCATTAAAATAGTTTTTGCTTAGTTCAAATAGCTACTAGATGAAAAAGAATAGACAAGTGAAAGAATTCCGAGGGCACAATAATACAAGAATTAAGAAACAATATTTTGGCTGTTCATCAGTTAACCTCACCTTGGTCTATTTATAATGCTACTGCTAAATCGATACAGATGTATTATGCTGACACTAGTGCTTAAAGAAATCTAATCTAACGGATGTTTGAGTCATTAGAATGAGCCAACCCTCACATTTCATACATACATCATGTATTTCAACATGATCTTCTTGGTTGTTCTTTTGAGAATTGGCAACAGGATAATGTGTGTAGTATGGTCAGACTTTGAAAAACACACCAACATTTACATTTCAGTTTAATTGTATGATAATTGTCAGATAATGCATATTGTGCATTGTAAGATAATGCACTTTTTGTCAAATTCACCATATACAGTAACTCGTCGCATTCTACTAGTTTACTGTTTCTGGGAGTGCTGAAAAAATAATTTGGCACAGAAATGGTTTTGTAAATACACAAACAAGGTGTGCATACACAATGCAATGCAACAAGGCTTCACACTGAATTTCAATGTGTGGGTCGGAGCTTCTGACAATTTGTTTTGATCTGACCTCAAAGTTAGCAAGTGTTCTCAAGAGTGACTCCCGGTAACCCTGCCTTTGAAGCTGTGTTTGACATGGAATGATGAGAATAATTAGGAATCATTGGCCAGTGTGTTCCTTTATCTTCCAATACTGGAACTTAACTTTAAAAGGTAAATGGACTGCATTTACAGTATATAGCGCTATTCTTATCCAAGGCAGAACAGGCAATTGTTCTAACCTACAGTGTAGTGTAGGTACACCTACAGTGTAGGTTAGAACACCTGTAGTAGCCTTCAAGAAGTTATACCGTACAGGGACGTTGCCACGCTGAATTTTTATTAGCCTCCCTAAATAAATCACTATATTTTGTTGTCAATTTCAACATCATACATACAGCAGGCACTAGGTACTGTGGAAGGCTACATGAGCGAGAGGCATTCCACATTGCATCTGACACTACAACAGAGTTCTTCAAAGTTTTTCGGGCAAAGGACCCCTTGACTGACAGAAACACGGCACAGAGACCCCCTATCACATATGGTATAACATATTTAGTTGCTGGGACAACAATAATGTATGGGGCAGCATATAGTGGCATGCATAAAAGTAGGCTACTAACTAATCCATTACTGTAAAATAATTGCAATTTACAGTATATATTCCAGTAATATCATAGGTTGTATTTATGTTAATGTATATTTTCTGCCATTGTAATCTTTGTAAAAAAATAAGTTTGGGATCAAATAATTTGGAGGACTTCCTGCAGTACCTCTGAGGACACCCTAGGGGTTCCGAACCCCCTGTTGAAGACCTATGGTCTAGAAGCTAGAATCACTGATGACAATGAGGTTGATACAGCTACACATGTTTTCTTTACAACTCGAACATTACTGGGCACATGGAACATTGTAGTAAACTGTTCTGGCAGTTTGCTGGTGGAGATCTTGATACTTTGTTTAATAAATAAGATAAACATGCACCACAACCATAAGAACGTAGCATCACGTTTGCATTAAATCTCTAGTGTATATACAGTAGCAATGTCACTGTATATTGTCCTCAATTTCTTTTACCCACCTTCCTAACTGTAGGCTGTAGACTAGCTAAATACTGTACTGAGTAGACTAAAGTTATGCTGTATATATAGATATTCTTCAAGAGAGAATCTTGAGCTCTGCAGAAGCCCAATCAGGTGAGAGAGTAATATTATATCAGTTGAAACAAACAAATTAAATCTACAACATTCATCACCTGTTAAGTCTTGAGTAATTACAGTATAAATATGAGAATAAAAGCAATGGGCTACATTAACCGATTATAAAGGAGGAGGTCCACTTCATGCTTTCACCCACAAAATAAGCATATCACTAGAGGACCAGTAGAAGGATTACAGTAGTTCTGGTAGATTACACGGAGTCGTGGCCATGGGACTCGCGTACATACAGTACACACAGAGTCAATGACAATGAACATTTCATTCATATGGTCATGTTTGAATTGGATCACAAATCTATAGACTATTCATAGAAATCTGGGTCCCATTTGGAGAAAATGGCAGTGTTTTGAATGAAAGCAGTAACATTGCAGGTTACAAGCATTAGGTGTCATCGTTGTACATCAACATTATTGTCCCTTGACCCAACTATTCCAGCATTACCATTGCATGTGTAAAAACGATTTCCTCCTAAAAAGCTTAGCCCCCCTATTCATGAATGTCTGGTGATGTCCCTGTTAGTGTATACATGATGTTATAGAGCACATAAGATTATTGATATTATTTTTGATAGCAAAATGTGTTAGAATATGTAAAGCCTGTCTAGTCCATAGCCAAATTAGATTGTGTGGGAAAACACAATTATAACAATGGAGATGACTAAGGACAAAGTTATTACAATGGAATACTGCCTAAAGGTGCATGTTTTCACAAAGAATCTGAATCGCATTAGCCCCGAAAGCTCCTCTTAATTTCCCCATTTTGCACTTCATGACCTAGGCCACTTCACTTTATTTTTGATTAAGTTGGCTTGTAAGAAATTAAATTTGGCCTGAAGATGTTTTACATCACACCTTCATCAGCACCTGCCTAGCCATTGACGCTTTCACAATTGGCAGACCTGAAATGCAAATAGTAAAAAGGAGGAGTTTCATGAGGTTAAACAAGGTGATTGATACCTTACCAAACAGGAAAAACACATTCAGCTAACACAGTGTAAATAAATGCAGTTTAAAACGTGATACTGTACTGTATATAAACTACACACAAATAGTAAGAACATGTGTGAACACTTTGGGGATCAGCTTGGGCGTGCTGTTCGTGCGACCAACACAACCACGTTGGCTGACCTGTGACAAATGCTGGTTGAAGAATGGGATGCCATCCAACAGCAGTGGGTTGCAGGCTGGTGAGCAGCATGAGAAGGAGGTGTGTATGGTTCTCCCACATGCTACTGACGCTCCTGTTTGTTATGAATTGTTAAATTGCCGATATGTCTTATTGCTTCAGACTTCAATAATCAAATCCACCAAACCAACCAGCCAACAGCAAAAAAAATCTGTATGGCATTGTCAAGGTTTGGCACATATTTCATGGGCGCAACCATATACAGTACTCAGCTCTGCTGCTCATCCTACAAATGGAATTTCCTTACAAAGTTGGCACAATTTTAAAATGCAAATAATGCTTCCCAATGTTTTAAGATTTATTGCCATGAAGCATAGTTACACAAATAAATAATCTACCTTACCATTTGTGTTTATACATATATATACAAATCCCTATTTCAAAGTTAGGGGACAATAACAGCATATATATATAAACACCACACATCTTTTCAGACAAAATAGACAAAATAGAATGTTTGTCTATGTTGTTCATCTGAAATGTTTAATTTTTTTTTCTTTACATTGCTGGTTGTGTGTGTACCAAATAATAATAAAACCATTATCAAACACTGTAAATGATTGAGCTTCAAAGGTATGTGTGTGTGTGTGCATGCGTGCGTGCGTGCGTGTGTGTGTTATGTTGCATGATACATATATATGATTGCTAATCTTTGAATGTCAATTATACAAATGTATATTGCCGTTTGGACTGTCACAAGGCTTTTACTGAGCCTAAAAATCTTAAATACATTTACATTTTAATCAATATCCTCAAAAATATGGGGCTGCAATGAGCATGACATGGCTGCCAAACACTTTAATATAACTTGAATGTAATTTATTAGTTGAGAGGCGCCACTACAGCACTTTAGCTGTCATGCAACTTCCACTGATTTATACAGCTAATTAAATAAACCCGTACAGTACACACACACTCATGTAAGCAATGTTCATTTTCATTTGTAAACACACTGTCAGGAATGAGAACCGTA
The DNA here is from genome assembly GCA_025399855.1 of Forbesichthys papilliferus. Classification (NCBI taxonomy): domain Eukaryota; kingdom Metazoa; phylum Chordata; class Actinopteri; order Percopsiformes; family Amblyopsidae; genus Forbesichthys; species Forbesichthys papilliferus. Next base: position 6,155 of record JAODOY010048480.1, on the reverse strand, counting down.
ACATCATATTTGTTTTTCTTTAGTTTTGTTAAATAAAGTCTGAAAACTCAAGTTTGATTGTTTGATTGTTTCAGTTACATATATTATTTAAAGCCAATGTACCATACAGAATCCACTTCCGTATTGTATTGTCGTTGTTGTTTTTACATACATATTGTTAAATTACATGGTTCTAGCAATAGCAGAAAAGCAACAATTAAAACAAAATGGTGGCGTTATTAGGTCACTAATGTGTACATGCAAATGTGTTTGGCCAAAAGGCTTCCACTGGGCAGAGGGCCAATTGTCTTTGAGATATTGCTGTGAAGCAAACTTGTGTGATTTACACTTGACGTGTCAGCATATGGAGTGATGCGTTAATGTTATGGTCCTAAATGCTGATCTTTAGGCTACACAGACATACTGTAGGGAGACTTGCCATGGTGCATGTATACTTTATACAACACATACCATGTGTTACATTGTTACATGTAACAAGACATAATTCAAGACAAAACAGTAAATAGTGATATCAACTCTTACTCTCCATTAATTAAATTTGAGGAAATCACACTCAATATAGTTGATTTGGCACATCCTAAAATTGGATTCCACTCTAAGGGTTTAGACCTCCTTACTCGCTGTATCACTTTGCAACACTGAAACCATATGAGAGCAGTGTGTTGTACAACCAGCTTTACAATGTCATTTCCATGTTGTGGGCCTGTGGTGACATCAGACACTTCCTCTGCAAGTTCATTCACAAGCCGGTAACTCCTTAGAATCCAGGCGATCAGGAAGCTCTGCACATAAGCTCAGCAAGAAAGGGGCCTTTCAAAGGAGCCTGTGGCGAATGTGACTGTGCTGTGTCTGTTGTGAGTGAACACAGTGGAGGTGGCGAAGGGATAGAGGCAACTAAGGGAGCTTGTTAAAAGAAGAATAACTCCTGCTTTCATGGAAGATGAGTATGCAGGAGACTGAAGCATGCTGGGAAGGGAGCTAGAGACCGCCTTGGTTATGCCAGCAGCTAATTTGATAGCCTAGCGCTCGAATGAAAGGATAGTATTGTCCATAAAATTGGTGGAGTCAATTTATATTACACTAGGGAAGATTTTTCATTAAAATAGGATGGGTTGGTTGATTGACAGTGAAATCTTGAGCCTGCTGTGCATAAAACATGTACTGTTTTTGGTACAGTCAGAGAACCAAATCTTTTGATAAACCAAATGATACCTTCAGTAAAGCCAATATAGCATACAGTACAGAATAGAGTAGACAGAGCATTTGTCCTGTACATTCCTAAATGTATTTCATTTAAATGTACAGGTGTATATTTTTAGAACATTTTATAAACTATTGGTTGAACAATTCTGTGTGCATAAATATTCCTTATTATTTGATGTACAAACACAGGAAAGATGTATAGGCTGCCTTTAGTTCAATTATAAATGAATTGATCTTAACTTAAATTTAACCCCTGAATTTTAAACAAATTGTTTGCTAGATTACACTGGATCAGAAGCTTCAAATGTTCTATGATTGAAACAATTTGAAATATATGTAAATATGGATAAATGGGTTAACAATATATTACAATATATAATGTGGAGAAAAAAAATCAGACAATTCTTGGCTTCTGATCCCTAATAATTACAAACAATAAGAAATATTTACATGAATGTAGTAAGGGAAACTCAGATATTCAATAATTTTGAGTGAAATGTTATGGAATCATAACAGAATAGGACCCTCAAGCTATTTAAACAACCAGTCATAGGAGTTAGCGCCAGGCAGTGCCAGGCATAAATGCAAGGTCTCCCTAGATCGCACAAACCTATGCTTAAAATATACTCTTACAATAAGGGCTCCTGTACTTTTTAAAGTCAAAAGGGTTCTGATTTGGTTTGAAAAGTCGGTCATTGAATGTGCCGTCCTCACTGAACTCCACTCATGTGTCTGTAACAAACATCTCCATACAAAGCAGCGTACTTCTGTGTGCAAGTCAAACAATTCCTGTTTCTTCCATAGGCAGAGCTGAAGGATCCAGTCCACACTGCTTCATCTGAACAGCGATGTCAAAAAGGTAGTCGTAACACTCGCACCTACAGAATGGAGTGACATGGGTATATATAGGAAACAGTCCTGTAGTATCTTATACTGTATACACACACAATGTTAAAAAAAGTCTGTACTGTAAAACAGTGAATCCCTCTACACTTGGCATTCAAATGTCCAAGGTGCTCAGACTGTAACATGTAAAACTGTTACATGTTACATGTTACAAAACTGTTACATACATAAACTGTAAAAAACATCCGTTAATATGTTGCGTGAATAGAAATTCAGATTTAATAACTGAACATAAGACACATTACTCTACACCAATACAAGCTCTCAAGGGGCACAGCCACGTAAGCGGGGGGAAATGCTTACATGGTTTTGGCTTTCTCCCACGACTCGCCCCACACATAGACGCCATGACGGCGGACCAGGACAGCACAGGATTCTGGGTATTCTTCCATAGCAAGTGCCATTCGCTGCTTTAAGTCTTTTTCTTCTGGTGTGTTTTCAATGATGGGCACTATCAGGGTGTCATCATAGCTGCATTTGAAGAATGAACAAAACACATGTTCAACACACACACACACACACACGCACGCACGCACGCACACAAAGGCTGAAAAAGGTCTTCCCAATTTGAGAGAAAAAAAAACAGCATGGCATGGTTTTTGCTTCCAACTAAATAATCAAGAGAGAAAATAACGTTTTAAATATATAGATATATATAAAGAAATATATAGATATACATATATAGATATACAAAAGAAAATGGGAATTCAAATGGACATTTTAGATTTTACTATGCAGAATATTATTAATGTATTACCAACTAAACAAAACAGAATCTAGAAACTTGAGTAAAATCATGATCAATCGGCAATAAACACGTTACAAGTTTTGCTTAGTTAAAATGTCAAAAAGTTACACATTAGGCAGGTCTCATTTTACAGGTATAGGTGGAAGGATGTTACTACTACCACCAGCACCTACCTACCTTTTATCTGTTAGTCTACAACCCCATCCGAAATCCATCAAGCCCTAACAATATTGGACTGCTAGTAGAGTCTATGTTGCATGCATGCATACCTGTAGTTGGTGTTTGAGGTACCAATACGAATCCCTTTGATCATCTCCTGGTGTGTTATCCTAAACTCTTTACCAGGATAGATTAGCGTTGCCATGACAGCAGCCTTGGAGTGGGTGTGAATAACTGCCTGTGCCCCTGCAATTTTCACAGGGCAAATGAAAGCTGTCAACACCAGCGTCAAACTAATGCCATGTAATCTATATGTAGTGGATGTGTTGGCAGCGGCAGATGCGAGCGTTGTGTGTACAGCAGGACGTGCACCTCTCATTGTGTATGCGTTCATGAAGAGAGGTGTACACTGACTCTTCTTTAGCTTCTTCCAGGCAGGAGGACAGCTGATGTCCCTCTCCTCAACGTCACATACAAACAGGTCTTCTGACTGAGACACACAGACACGTAGCTGTTGTATATGCTCCTTAACACTATACTAATCTTAAAACTACAGTGCATCTCCTAAAACCTATTATGTTAACGACATGTTCAAACTCACCTGTATTCTCTCCTTCTGGACCCCTGATGGTGCAATGTAGATCTGGTCTCTAAAGTATTATCAAAATAGGAATTTGATTATAGGGAATGGAGGTAGGATAAACAAAATACAACATGAAACAAAAGCTGCTATCTTATGAAAGAAGAGCTCACTGGCTTCTTAATAGGCTAGCAGACACTACATTTTCATTTCATTTATTTTTTTGCAATTCAAAGGTAAAACTGATATTTTTGTTTTTACATTTGTACAAATGCAGGCAATTAGGTGGTGTTCTCAAATCCCTGAAAAATGACTGGATGGATTAAAGATCAAATTGTTAGCCAAAACAAAGTCTGGTATTCAACACTTTGACTAGGTTATTAACTGCTGTATTGGATGGCATTGATTTGCATTTCATGTGAACAGCTGCACAGATTGAAGGGGGTGTGAAACAGGCACACTTTGATAGGTATACAATCCAAATATTTTACTACAATTGTCTTTTTTTTTTATTTTCAAAATTCCAAATTCCAAAAAACATTTATGTTGGTATTTTAGTTCGTTAAGGAGTCCAATACACTGCCATCATCTGTTACATCCCAATGTGGGTTGTCTCGTCAGCTCAGTGTAGTAGAGTGCGATGGTGGGTTTAACACATTTCTTGTACTCAGTGCCAATACAAACAAAATAAATTATCCAACGGTTCAAGCCCAACTCATGGAATCCAAGCGCCCCCTAGTGTCTAATTCCCCCAACACAAGCAGTTTGAGTAGGCTACAATAACGCTGTCATTTAACAACAATCAACCCCAAATTGCCAAACAGCTGCTGTAAGTGGAATTATAGATTGTATCGAATAGCCTTTGTATTTTGTTACCAATATTCAGTGCACCGTTTAGCATAGTCTACATTACAGAGACACATAAAATAATCAAAGGTGTGCTTTGGCAAGGGGAGAAAATGAAGTAGAGTAGTACATTATAATGTTAACCCTAACCCTTTAAGTCAAATGTATTCAGGCCGATTTGACATGTTTCTATCTTCCAACAACCTCCAGCATTTCTCGCTCCCTGTACTATGTCACATGCATATCTTAACCAAACAGTTCTAGATGCAATGGTGCACTAGACACAACACAACAAATACATTTTATATATATTGAACATTTATTATTCACCATTCAAAGATGGTTAAGATTGCATGTGTATTATGTAATAGAAGTTCACATCTCTGAATGCTTCACATTAAAGATAGAAGTTATTTAAGAAATAAAATCAAGAGTTACAATCAAGCTGACTTAAACTCTAACCACACAAACAGAAGCATGAAACAGTTCTTATCAAAACATGTAAGAGAGATGAAAGGGTGTACAAACCCATGTCTCAGACTGATGCCACCACCTGTACCAGTCACCCATCCCAGCTGGTAAAAGAGTCGGCATAACTCTGGGATGAGTACGCAAGGATGTTCTTGGTCCTAGCCACATAAAAACAAAATGAGCATGCTAACTAAAGGGATTACCAGCAATGTAAGAGACATGCTTCTGGTTGATAACTGTTAGACAGTGTTTAATATGCCTTATATAAATGCTAAGTAAAATATGTTTACTCTATAAAAATACAAAGTGATATTTTATTTTTTGTAATTATATACAGTAAACTAATAAATTATTTAAATACTCAGTTTACACTTGCCTGTTTCTCAGTGGACTCTTTACAGACACCTGTGTGACCATTACTTGCGCCACATTGCAAAGACATTTTCTGTGAGAAAAAAAGATGAACAACTTGATTTCATTTTAGATAGACATCAAATATGTCAAGATCGACCGTATCAATTTGTATTTTATGTTAGTATCACACTGTACGGTGGTGAGAAATTACTATCTGGTTTCAAAAGTAAGTATCATAGTCTACTCTTGTCTATTAAACAAGGAATACAGTAAATACATATTAATGTGACGTGTATTTGTCTATTACCGTATATCTGTGTACAGATATACGGTACAAACGCAGATCGTGTCGCACTTCACATCAAATACGATACGTCAACTAGGTAGGTAATAAATGCATAGTATTTTATACGGATGTCTTAATAATTCATTAATTGGTAAAACCCCTCAAAATATTAAACTTACAAATGCATAAGGTGTCGACCGTCTGTGTCGTCATCGATATGCGACTAAGCCAAAGCCAAAGTTTTTTATGTATTGATTTTATTTATGTATTTTATTTCTTCTTTTATTTGTATGCTAAACACAACGTATACATAGTACAATAACAAGCACAATGTATACAATACAATCGCTTAGCCAAAAGTAATTGAAATGGAAGAAAATATTTACTAGACACTCTGCCTTTCAAAGACAGATCCCTTTGCAACCACTGATTTGATCTTTTCCCAGTCTTCTTAATAATATGGCTACAGTTTATGTACATCAGTTGTTGTTTTTTTTGTTATAGTGATCCCCAAATATGTAACCTCTTCAGGAATGCAACACTTCCCTAACGCTAACAAGTTCAAGAGGTCAAACGTTCCATGCGTTCAAGTTCAATATTAT
>JAODOY010048459.1:0-19027 GCA_025399855.1 Forbesichthys papilliferus | reverse complement strand
ACCTGGTCTGAGGAGCTGCCCAGCCTCTCCATCTGTCGCCCTTATATGCCGGCAGCAATTGAGCTAAATTAGACTGTAATGCACAGGGGTTTAAGTTATTATGTTTTGTCTTCAAATAAATAATAAAAAAATTAAAAAAATAATTTTTTTTTTAAAAATATAGAAAACCTCTAATGAATGGACTCCTACAGTATATTGAACACCAACAGCACTCAATCTGCACCTCATGAGGACACCTAGATCCTAAATTACAAGGACTGGCCTTTATTAGGTTTCTCAAGCAATACAGGCAGATAGCCTTGGAGGGCTAATTTCACCTAGTTTTCATCATCGGAGCACTTAAACTCACACATATCTCACCCTTTCTCATATAAGATGCAATAAAATAAATTGCACTTCGGCTGGGCACGTTTGCGTGATAACGTTAACCCTTAAACTGCCAATTCTGAATCTATATATGGAATTGTATTATAATGTAGAGGGTATTTGGCCATGTTTTACATTATCTCTTGTAAGTTCATGGTTATCGTTTGTTATCTACTTTCTTATTAGGTCACATTTATTCTATTGACATTTGTTTTGTTGTATTATGAATGCAAACATGAAATAAACATTCAAACGTGACAGAAATGACAGACAACTTAAAGGATCATCTCCTTCCTTGTTTTAACTAACAAACAAAACCACCACAATGGTGTGGTGCGCATCAGAAGACCATTAATCACACTATGGTTCCATTCTGCAATGTTTGCCAGTAGGTGAAGTGTTCAGTAATCAACGTTAGGGCAAGGAGGGAGTTTATGGCCCAACAGATGAAAAGAATTCACACATACAGATGTAGATATGCGAGAGGGAGCGAAAGCAAGATAGAGGGAAAGAGAGAGAGAGGGAGAGAGAGAAGAGCTAACTAAGAGAGAACTAGTTTTGCTTCTCCAGTTTCGTTTATATTGTAGTGGATGCTTGACAAACCAAACCTGATCATTAGAAAGGGAAATAACTCTCTCTGGAGGACCAGCTTGGCCTGTTACACAGCCCAGGTAGAGGGTGTTCTACAGGGGGAGCAGGAGGCAGAGCCCTGGCTGATGGATGGGAGCAGGTAACAGGCCCTCAAATGGCCCATAAACTGCCTGCATCGATTTGTAGCACTGGGCGAACAGTCTGTGTGCTATGAGTCCCCCCTGTCTTTATGGGATGGATTGTGGGTGGGGAACAAAGACGGTTTGCCAAGGGAACAAGCTGCTATTTGACACCGGCTCTCGTCTGCAACATCTAGGTGTCTAGGCAAGCTGGCTAGCTGCGTCCCGCGACGTCTGCACTTCACAGACCCACTACCTCACCGCCTCCGTTGTCATGACTATGTCCAACCTACGCCTCAAGCTGCTCCAAGATGCCCCAAATTGCATCAAGCTGCTTCAAGCTGCATCAAGCTGCTTCAAGCTGCATCAAACTGCATCAAGCTGCTTCAAGCTGCATCAAGCTGCATCAAGCTGCTTCAAGCTGCATCAAGCTGCATCAAGCTGCTTCAAGCTGCTTCAAGCTGCTTCAAGCTGCATCAAGCTGCTTCAAGCTGCTTCAAGCTGCTTCAAGCTGCATCAAGCTGCATCAAGCTGCTTCAAGCTGCATCAAGCTGCTTCAAGCTGCATCAAGCTGCATCAATGGTGTACAAGCAGCTTGGTTGGGGCTCCTTTTGAATTACTGCATCTATGCGGTGTAGCATGCCTGTGTGCCTGTGCCTCAATCCCTACCGGTTTATTTACCACATCATCTTCTAAAAGCAGCAACGTGATCTCCAGGCCACTGAAACGCCACCCCTCCCCACACCTGACCACACCCCCCTACACCCCCCACACCTGACCACACCCCCTACACCTCCCCAGGCACTCCAGAGAGAGCTCTGACCCCAGCCAGCGGCAGCAGACTTCAGCCTGACGTTAACAAAGAGCTAACTTGCTTCTCTTGCTCCACTCGGCCATACTTAAGACTCCATCAGCTCTCTCTCTCACACACACACACACACAGGAGAGCAGACCCTTCCCCAGCGAGCCCACCTTTGGCCCACAGTGAGGCACGTACAATAAATCAACACTGGCAACAAATAACATTACAATCATTCAGTAATGGATTGCACCTTTCACTGGGGGGATGCGCGATCCATTAAAATTCAATTTACCCCCCCTCGCACACACACACACACACACACACACGTATTCCTCCAAACAAGTAAAAGTGCCAGTCATCGTTTTGCTGGGCAGGGGGAGAGTTGGGCATTCCCGCGCCACGGAGATTGATGAGGAGAGAGATTAACACTTCATTTTCAACGCCACTGGAGATAGCCAGACCATAATGAGATAAATGGACTGAAAAGAGAGTCAGAAGGAGAGAGGAAGAATAGAAGAAAAGAATAGCCGTGGGGAAGGAGAGAGGAGGGGGGGGGGTTGATCTGGAATGGGACTGAACTGTGTTGGAGTACCAGCGGACCTCTGACTGGGTTGAACGCCTTGGGCAATGGAGGAGAGACAGTAAAGAGAGAGAGAGGGAGAGAGAGTAGGATAAATCTATTATAGGCCAATCGGGTTGACTGGCAGCCAACCCCTTTAAAGGCAGAACTTGTTTTTGTTCATAAAAACTCCTTAGTGAGTCTTCCTGGTTGTAGCTCCACTGATCTAGTTTCTCTATAGACTGTAACTGTATCTTTGTATATGGAGCTCACAGAAGAGAGGAGCTGTGTGCCTGAAACACTAAAACAGCATTAACCGGAGTAAGAACTACACTTCCCATGAGCCCCATAGCCTTGTCTCAAAGATCTACCAAGACTCTCTGGTGAGGCGTTTGTTTTGAGGGGAACAGTATAGTAGCAAACTTAGAACATCAGCTGTTTTATAACATTGTTATAGTTTAGTTTCATCAGCTGTTTGAAAGTGAGATAGTCTGCTTACATCAGGTGTTTTAAAACATCTGGATAGTTTTACATAAAGAGTTTTTTGGTAGCTTTGAGATAATAGAACAATATATTTCTGTTTATTTGACCTAGATGAAATACATAAATGATCACAGGAACATGGAGACTGATATGGAAATACAGGGGATCTCCTCAAAGTACCTTCACGAGCCTGTGGACGTGAATGAAGCCGTGATGGGTTGCAGACAACAAGGGCCTCATGTGTTAGACGAATACACAGGCCATGGAGAGACGTGGTGAAGGATTTGATTGCTTGTGTGGTGTTAAAAATGTTTATTCCAATTCTTTCATTTACAATTAATAGGCTAGTCATCCAAACAAAATATTTTGGGGTAGAATTACGCCCCTGTTACCTCTAGGTTTGACAATACATATAGACAAGTAGGCTATTTATAAATAGGTCTACTTCATTATCGTTAGACTCGTTTCAAGTCTGCTGTTCTGCCCCAACGTACGGATACGTCTGCTAACGCCAAGTTTAGAGGGCGGGGCCAAGCGCAGATTATGCAATCAATCACCGGATCAAGTTTAGTAGGTCCAACGTAACATGCGATTGCACAGCGTGCGCTATCTGTGGACCGGCTGCGCTCGCTAACGTACACACATGAGGCCCCAAGGCTTAGATATCACCGTGACGCCATTGGTTGAGGGAGCTCTCATCATCGTGAATCGTACTGTCTATTAATAATGCTAATTGACATGTAACCTTTCCTACAGTACTTGACCGAAGCTCATCTGCCTGTCGCTTGGCAGACCAAAGAAAGGTCAAGGAAAAAAGACAGAAATGAATCCAGCGAGTCGCATGTTCCCATTGGGGACCAGAGGGAGCAGATGTAGCTGACGTTTTTGGTGTGGTAGCATCTAGCACAGTGTCCCCTAGCTAACAGGTGTAAAGGCTTTACATTCCCACTACAAGCAGGCCTGGCCAATATCACTTAATGTTGTGTGTTAAACATAGTAGTCATTCTAACAGTGAATGTGCCACACTGCTGTTACAGGCCTGTGTCCCCCTCAAAAGTATTTATGCAGCACAAACTATTTCATAGCTCTGACGAGTGTGTGTGCACGGGGAACAGGTCACAAACTATGACAGAACCTATGTCCCACAGCAAATTAAAACCAATAAAACTATTTCTTACAACAGCAGTTGAACGATGGAATCGTTGACCCCAGAAAATGAACAAAAATATACTGCAGTCCTCGCTGACACAAGTAGCCAACTGTTTCCACAGCAAGCCCTCACTTTACAGCAAGGAGTCTCTGGTAGTCCTTGACAATGACACAGAATCTAATGATGTTTCAGAGAGGCCTTTTGACAGATGATGTTCTATCTTGTGAAAGACTGTGGTGTGTCTCTGCGCTGACCCTAGACATTCTCCCTGCTGACAAGCAGCAAAACATTCTGAGGCACCATGCTAATGCTTCCCACTGGAAGCATAAGCAGTCACAGGTTACTGGTGACCAGTGACTAGTGACTAGTCACATGTGACTAGTGACTAGTGATAGTGACTGGACATACAGTGGCTGACTGCTGTCTGCTTTTGGCAAGGGAGTCTCACTCTCTCTCTGTGTAATTCTCTCTCTCCCCCTCCCCTCTCTCTCTAATTTCCTCCCTCATGTACAGGTGAGATCTTGGCCTGGCAGAGGTGGAATCGGGGGGAGGGCGTTTGCTGTGATCTCTGCTATAAGCAACGACAGACCAAACTCTCGTCAACACACCGTGTGAGAGAGCTGTCAGCTACATTGTGTGTGTGTGTGTGTGTGTGTGTGCCTGTGCGTGCATGTGAGATTAAGAACGAGATAAACTGAGGGACAGAGGCATTGAGAGATAGCGAGGCAGACAGGGAGAGAGAGAGAGGCAGTAGAGGTGAGTTTGATGAGAATCGGCAGGCAGATTATAGAGGTGGCACTCTGGGGTGTCACCGAGCGTAAACGAGGGCTGTTCCCCCACCAGCCTCACTGCCGCTGCTTGCGAACACTCTGGCCCATGGCTGGGTGACATGGCCAGGGACAGTTGGATCCACAAGGTCTCTGGTTCATCATCCCTTCTACCTCATCTCTACATCTTACCTCTACTTCCTCATGTCATCTTTACTTCCTCATCTCTACTTCCTCATCTCATCTATGCTTCCACACTGTGTTCTGTAATTATGGTTAACGAGAGCCGTCATATTCCAATAATAGCAGACAGTGATGTGGGTCAAAAGCTGATTGATGAGTGATGCTGAAAATAAAAGAGCTTCTAGTGGAGTTTATTTACGGGCAAGGGCCCTGCTAACATCGCCTAGCACCAACCATGGCAATGTTGTACATCTTCTGATTAGAAACATCTATGTGTGAAACAGCACATTATTATTACTACTGTAGTGACGGTGTGCCACGTTTCTCCAGAGTGGCCTGTGTTAAATCATTCATTCTGTGTTATTGCATGTTGTGTGGGATGGGTTTTGATGTTTCTGTATCTCTAGATGCTGCATGAGGTCGTGAGCTGATCTCTTGTATAGTATTTGTCTTATTTCGCTACTGTAAACGTTTTGTTTCAGCACCACTGACAAACCTACCAGCTCTATTGGTCACTGTGTCGTTATTAATGTCTCTTACATGCTCATTGCTTCAGAAACGTTGTGGACAGGAATATCCATGTCCTTCTCCATTTAACATGACCTGCTATGAGTCCATCCATGACAGATGTCCTATAGGTCATCCCAGCTATTAATAAGAACAGTAGGACGTGTCCTGTCTGAAATTGGCAACAGAACTTCTATAGCAGCTAATGCTTGGCCAGAGTGTCTCACTCTATGTTCTATGCCTTGTATATTAAACAAGAGCATTCAGACCACACCCTTCCCCCACACACACACAGCAGAATGTAGGTTAGAGCGCCGACAGCCGACCGACGACTAAAAAGGGTAAACGAGCGTACCTGGCCATCTCCTCCCCTTGAGGCCCAGGGGGGCGGGGGGAGGGCGGAGGGGGCTCTGTGTGCCAGAGGATGTTTGCAGGACTCCCTGACAGCAGCACGGCCAATTAGGCCTGCTGATAACGGAGCTAATTGAGCATCGCTGGTGCTCTGAGCTGCTTTACATGCATGCTGGGGACCAGCAGGGAGAGACAGACAGTATCTGACTGTCTGTCTGTCTGTCTCAGATACAGACAGAGACAAACAGAGAGACAGACAGACTACACTACATACTCTCTGTTTGTCTGTCTATCAGATACTGACAAATACAAACAGAGAGACAGAGAGACTACACTACAGACTGTCTGTCTGCCAGAGACAGGGGCAGCATGGATACCATTAGGTCCTCAGAGGGTCAGTACTGGCCCACCAGTGTCCACAGCAGCAGGTTATTATCTGAGTGATTTCTTAGCAAGTGTCCCACAGCTCAGCTGCCGATCGTTACGCGCCCAGCGCAGCATATTGACCCAGATCAATTATAGACCCATTTACCTAATGAGCCCCATCCACATTTATCTCGTCTCGCGCCTGATTGGCCGAAGCCTGCCGTCACGTCCTAATAGACCTGAAATGCCGTATGTCAGTTTCGGCCGACATCCCTTCCCAAATAAGGTAAAATCCTTTATAACCCCTTACAAGAAAAACAAATGGTGTTTTCAATATTCACCACAATCTGTGATTAATGGTTGCTTGCTCACTCTGAGCTCAAATCAGAACAACAACACCCCACTTTGAAAAGCATTGAAAAGCCAAGGACATTGTTGTTGTGACTGGTGTTCCCCACAATGTTTACAGTATGTTCCTGTTTGAAAACATGCATTTTATGTCCCTCTGACAGCTGAATGTGAAGTTATGGCTCTCTCTCCATTCATTTCAAAACGGTCTTCCTAATGACTTCCTAACAATGTTTCAAAGATGGCTGCTGAGTTGTGCGATGTGCCTGTGAGGAGTTTGCTATTAACGTCCAGCCTGGAACAAAATGCTGATGATGGCAGATGCTAACACGAGCTAGCTAGGGGGCTAACCGAGATGCTAACGCAGGCCACTCACACACGCAGCAGATGCCCTGGGGGAGGGGGGTGGGAGGCGATGAGCGCTCAAGAAAAGAAAGAAAGCGAATGAGAGTGAAGGTGAAGAGGAGGTGAGACAGGGGAGAGGGAAAGAGGGAGAGAAGGAGGCCCGGGTGCTAAACGTGTGAACAACTGAGCTAGAGACTTAATGAGGTGGGAGAATATGAAGGCCAAGACTCCCAATATGCCCCCCACACACACACACACACACATGCCCCTAACCTCCCCAGCAGGAGTGGCTAACACTACCTGGCACATGGTAGCATTGCAAGCATTAGCACATGCTAAGTGGCACTGGTGTCTCTCTCACACACACACACACACACACACACACACACACAGAGGGCTTTGTCACACAGTTACGGGAAAACGGAAGGATTTGTACCAGGGTGGGAATATAGCACCCGCCACCAGCTAAATGCGGGTCATTTAGCCTTGTATACCAGCCACAGTGGAATGTAAAATAAATGTAGGCTGTTAGTTAAGACTTTAAATATAGCGTGAGGTTTTAGGTGCGACTGCAGGAAATCAGCAAACAAGCCTTGGTTAGTGCGCTGGGGAAACAGGTGGGCGTCGACCGGAGGTGCGCACACCGGTGAGTTATGAACGGCCCATCGGCGCAGCTCCGGTTTTTGATTAAAACGCTGCGGTGGTTTTTGTTTCTTCCATTTCCAAAAGACAAGGCTAGCTCCGCTGTGACGTGTTGGTGTATTGAAGACACAAGAGAGCTACTTAGTTGATAAAAGCATAGCCTGCTAGCAAGCACATGTGATGTATTGTTGTATTTTTAGTCTCTAGCCATCATATTCCCTTTCCGTTGAAACATGGCGTCACATTGTAGCCCTACTACGAGTCATGAAGGTGAAATCCCATCAAGGATTATACACCACGCCATCTTTTGGACATCTGCTGCTACTACAGATTAAAAATAAAAAGCTTTGATACTTCACACAATTAAACAATTAAACAATTAAATTAATTTAGCCGATAGCATTATATATATATATATATATATACTGTATATATTTAGATCTCGCTATATTATCGTTATCTGGAATCATTTTGGCCACAATCTGGTATTGTGTCACCCCTAGTAGAGGCATGCTGTTAATCTCACTGACAAGAATAAAATACATATGATGGGTTTTTAAATCAGATTATGTTTTGCTGAACAGATTCTGCTTTGTTGTTAAAATGGAAAATGGAAAAGAACGTGAAACTACAGTACGAGACCGTTACAGACCCACAACTACCACAACTACCTGTAGGAACGTCTTTTCTGTATTGGTGTTGCTGTTTGTGTAATAAGCTCAGGCATTTAGGCATGAATGGCGATGAACACTTGCTGATGTCATTCCCATTTAGACTTAAATGCCTGAGCTTATAAACACAAACAGCTGTGCAGAAATGTACAGAAACGACAAGACAACATACGTATATATGTATTGTAGGAGACAAATATATTAATACAATTCTAATTTGTGCACTTTTAATAGCAGAAAACATTGGCCGGTAAAAAATGTAAGTGTCTGGTAACATTAAGCATCCACTAGCCACTGTGACTGGTGGGCAAATACGTTAATTTCCCACCCTGATTTGTACCGAATGGATCACACCCGGTGACACACTGTTTACCGCTCACGCACGCACACACACATACACACGCACACACACACACACGCATACCAGAGGGCTGGACTGGCTGGATGCCGGCCCACCACAATTGGTGGGAAGCACCTACCAGTATGTGATCCTTGTGGTCCACTTAAACATGCGTCCATATAACCTATTATGGCTTTAATGTACATCTGAAACTCTGTAGCTCTTGCAAAGTGATATTCCTTGTATCAAGCGCTCTGTCACAAAATATAAGATACTTTATGATGTTAAAAAAGACAGGCAAAAGTGCAATTAAGTTACTCCAAACCATACTGGTTTTAACATTATTATAATGTACATTCAGGAATTATTAGAATTAGAATTAGAATTAGAAAAACTTCGTAAAAAGCAAACGTGTTAGTTTAATTAACACATGGGGATGTTCATTTCACAGTTTACACAGATGTCAAGTACTGTATATAGGCTATTGATATTATAATGATTTCACATTTAACAGATCATCTTTTTGTGATATGGAGTAAAGGTTAGATCTTTGGGACATGCAACCAATGGGTGCTTGTTCGTTTGGGTTTAACCTGCAGTGGCACAGTAGCACATGAAGGTTCACGCATGTATGGATGGCACTCAGCAGCCCTAAACAATGTTAGCTGAATGTAGCCTAGTTTACAGCTACTCCACAGATCAGTTAGTAACATTAGGATCATCTATATCATACAACCTATCTAAGTTACCATGAAACCTGTCTGAAATAAGACAACTTGCCTGTTGTTTATATATTATGTATAACAATAAGCAGATATACAGTAGTTTAGCACAGTATAGACATACGTATGTTGTAGCCTTTGAAAACAGCCTGTGCATGCCTTTAAATCAAGGGAACCCTTGTTTCAGCCTAATAATTATAACAATATGATGATGAACTGATCACTGCAGCATGGGCTTTGTACAAAATAATGTCGGCATCAAAACGCCAGTTAATGTTAGAAAAATCAGCCAGTTTCTACTGCATTCGGGAGCTATAGCTTCAAAATAAAAATGCCGAATATGCGGCGTTATTTGACTGAGTGGCGTCAGTCAGACCGCCTCCAGCAGATGATTGCCTCTCTTTATAAAAATGTTACGATAATCTTATAATGGAGTCGGCATTCATTTAATGAATCATCGTCATTATGGCCTTGTACACATAGCCTACTACCTCCATGTAAGATGTCCTTAGGTAGATAAAGCTCTATGCTTACCCCGCTTCAACTAGGCTAATCTCCTCCTGCTCACTCAGTCTCTCTTCAGCTCATAGCTTCAGCGTCCCCACTCCTCCAGCCTGGCAGGGGCCACGGGTGGCATACTTTCCTCTCTACGCTTCCACATGTTATAATATTTCTGCATGTTCGGTAAAGCCTACTGTAGATTAAACTAGGCCTACTGCAGCCCCTGCTGCAAACATGTTTAATATTTGCACATTTTGGCAGCATCCATCTATTGATTTGAGTTTTTTTACCCACAAATTCTCCGCACCGCTTGTTTACATTTTGACACCCTCATCAGCACAGCAGACTTTTGTAGTCTAATGAGAAACAGAGGGGGAGGGGTGGGGCCTAGTAAAATACAGTGACCTGATTGGGCCAGCCTAGTGTCAGTATAAGAAATTAACCAATAGGCCGCAGTCTGTGGGCTGGCCAAAATACTTTCATTTTTTAATTTACATTATATTGACCGGCCCAAATGGAGCGTCGGCCCACTTGTATACCAGATTACCAGTCCCATACACACACACACACACACACACACACACACATACGCAAACGCACACATGCACACAAACGCACGCTGGTTGGCAAATACCGTGAACAATGTCTGTGTTGCTATCACTCTCCTTGTTTGTGTGCATCCATGTTTGCGTCAACTCAACAGTGTTACATGCAACTGTTTCTGTGAACTTCCATTTGTGCACAAAAAACAAAAAAAGTGAAAATATAGTTAAACATGTTTTTACGATGAGCTGGAGAAGCATATCCACACAGAGAAGATGCAATAAAGGCTGATGGTTTCTTTTATTAGAGGCCTTAGACATATGGACTGTGGGTAATCTTGCCATTTTGGCATTGTGAACTTTCAGGAATTCAGATTAAATGTAAAGTTGTATTTGTACAAATGTGAAGGTAAACATGAATAACAGACAATCCATCTCTCTCTCTCTCTCTCTCGGTAAGATGCAATTGGCCAAATATCATTCTACAGTGATGTAACCCACCAACATGTAGACTGGCTCCAGATAAGAGTCTAGTTCAGACTCAAGTTGTCCTGAACAGATTGCTAGTGCATAAAATCAACACACTCAAGGAAAATACGTTTTTGTGTGTTTGTGTGTGTGTGTGTGTGTGTGTGTGTGTGTGTGTGTGTGTGTGTGTGTGAAGTGTCTAATTGAAACACACTGCCAAGAACTGTGTGTGTGTGTGAGAGAGAGAGAGAGAGAGAGAGAGAGAGAGAGAGAGAGAGAGAGAGAGAGATGGTCAGAGAGTGTAGGCTGGTGGTCTCTTTCTTGGAACAAAACAACCTTTCTGTGTTTGTCCGCATTTGCATTTCAACTTGCCAGATAAGAAATATTAAAAGACAACATCCTGCTAATGTGAATTCATGCTAAAGGGGGTTTCATGCTAAAGAATGTTTCACGCTAAAGAGGGTTTCATGCTAAAGGGGGTTTCATGCTAAAGAATGTTTCATGCTAAAGGGGGTTTCATGCTAAAGAGGGTTTCATGCTAAATAACGTTTCATGCTAAAGGGGGTTTCATGCTAAAGAGGGTTTCATGCTAAATATTGTTTCATGCTAAAGGAGGTTTCATGTAAAACAATATTAACACACAGAGCTGATCACATGACGTAAGAGTCAACATCCCAGCACATTGTAGATAATGATCACTGAAAGAGCGGTTATGTCTCTCTCCCTATTAATGCCATTGAGTACTTTCTAAATAAAAGTCCGGAAGTTAAAAGATGGCTGCTGAGTGGCGAGACTTGCCTATAAGCTAGACGAAGAGCACATACTGTTGTAGCAATGCCTATTAACCGATCCAAAGCCCCACCCCCTTAGCTACTGTAACTAGGTTGGACAAAACAGCACAGGAGGCTTTAACATGAAAACAGCGTCTGTCAGAATCCAAACTTGCCCAACTGCTATTGTCGGCCTCTGTGTGATCACATGTATGCTAGCTCGCTCGCTCTGTGTGCATGCATGTGTGTGTGTGTGTGTGTGTGAGCGTTGGCACACAACTATCATTTATGTGTTTCAGTGAAACATCAGGATAGATTAAATGCACAAAATCCCTGAATATTAACACAATGAACAATTAAGGAATTTACTGTAACTAAATACAATCTACTTTAGCTTGACCTTTTGTCTCTGGTTTGAAATTAAAAAGCAGCTTCTTGCTCTGCTGTTAAAATGGGTAGAATGCAACAATTAACTGTTTTCCATGCCTGGAAAATCACAACCTGCATCCCAGCATCAATAAACCACCCTGCATGAGAGAAGCACGTAAATCACACGCGCTGCATCCGTTGTGTCAGTGTTATGATGGCAACTACGTCTTAACACTTAACTAGCAAGCTGTGCTTATGCTAACTAGCATGCTACGTGCTAATACTGATTAGCAAGCTCTGCTAACGCTGACTGGCATGCTACATGTATGTGCTAACGTTAAGTAGCAAGCTCTGCTAAGAAACCCCCGCCCCACGCGTCTAGACGTGTGCTCGGCCTTAGTGACCTTAAAGGTCAGTATGAGGGGGCGGGGGGCTGGGATTGACAGGAGGTCGCGGGCTGGGGGGGAAAAACCCATCAAGTGGCCTGCGACCAAGCAAGGGAGACTCTATCCTCTATCTTTACCTATCTCTCCATTTCTGTCCCTCTCAGTTCAGTTCACGTTAGCTTTATTAGCATGACGGTTATAGCAGGGCTAAGGGGCAGGTAGCACTCAACATTACAACCAATAAAACAAATAGTTCCACAGTAGTAATGCCAGTGGTGATATCATAATAATTAACAGCAAAAGGAGAGTAAACATAAAATATTGTATATAATAAATAGCATATACTGTAAATAAGGTAAATATAGAGTAACAATAACACGATACGCTCCCCTCTCGCTCCCCAATCAGCCCAGCGCCTCATTTAAACACACCATCGTAGACAGGGGGGTGGGGGGGTGGGGGTGGGGGGTGGGGCTGGTAAGCCTTTCCTCTCGTACCTGGGGCTTCCCATTAGCTGCTCCTCCGTAGTGAGGGAGCCTCCTGCCTCTCCACGGGCCGCAGGAAACGGATAAGCAACATAGGAAACAAGATGGCCCCTGCGTCTCCAGCTCGGGGGTACGCTCTGCCGCCCGGTGGCAAGATGGCCGTTCTCAGAACCGTTGTTAATTTTAAATTGTCCCCGATAACGCTGAGGACACGGGTGCGGTGGGGTGACCGGGGTGTCAGGGTGGGGCTGCCTTAGTGGAACAGACCCAATCAGGCTGCAGATGGACTAGTCTTACTGCTTGGCAGCACAAGCATGCATTGCACCGTACACCCGTCCAAACCCCCAGGCGGCACGGGGACTGTGACCTATAAAAGCAGCCCGTCCACCTGGGACGGGAGAAGCATGGAATCAAGAGCAGGGGAATGTCTCACAGCATGAGAGTACAGGTGTATGGTTCAAGATGCCTTTGTTGAGTGTGTGTGTGTGTGTGTGTGTACACAGCAGTGTCTGTTTGATCCTTCAGTGGTCCCCTGTGGTGTGTGTACATTGTACTTTAAAATGATTGTGTGTGCGTGTGTGTGCGTGTGTGTGCGTGCGTGCAAGTGTGTGTGTTTGTGCACATTTAGGCAGAAAATGGGTCATGGTTGAACAATAGCAATCTGGAGAATAAAATGGGGAGCGTGACAGTTGTGAAATACACCTCTTTGCTTTTAACAAAATAACCTGGACTACAACAAACACACACACGTGCACGCACACACACACACACAGACCTACACACCTACATACAAGCGTTGCTGTAGAAGTCATTGTGCTCCCTGTGAAGGTCAGGGCAGGACGTCCCGTGGGACCACACTTAACCGCTGCGTGTACCCGGGCAACACACACAACTATCACACCATGAGAAGGAAGACCTCATTCGTCTGTGAGCTATATGCTGCCACTCCCACATACAACATATATATGGTAGCCAATCAGCTTCATCTGGAAGGGAGAACGGTCTGACCAATAGAGGGTCAGCCTACAAGAATGTGTTTTACACTTCTGATAAGGAAATATAGCCCACGAATCAAATGGGCTTGCAATCAAGCAACCATCTAGACACTCTGCTTCTAAAACAAGAATTAGAGCTCTAATTCTGCTAGGACATCAAAGGATATGACAAGCAGTGTGCCTATTATTATCACATTCCTCCAAGGCCATCATGGCAGTGATCACATGTCCTACAGTGTATTATACGGTATGTGATATTACACATTGCGCTCCACGTCACACACTACTGGGCAGCTCTTAATGGGTGACGCTGCATCTACAGCGACACCAGTCTCCTGTTCCATAACTACACTGATTGGAGCGTTTCTAGCTCTCCCTGTCTGCCTGTCACTGGGGCCGCTGATGCGTGGCATGTTGCGTTTTACACTCCACATTTTAATTAATTTCTTGGAATTCAGCTTTTAGCGAGGGCTTGGTTAGCCTCCACTTCTTATAATAAATATTAGTGACAGCAGGGAAGGTTTCACTATTTCACTTGCTGTGATGTAGCTCTGTTCCTTTGTGACCAGCGACACGCTAACCTCTCTTTATAGATCTCTCTTTCTCTCCTTCCCCCCTCTCTATATCTCTCTCCATATCTCCATATCCCCCCCCCACCCCCCCCACCCTCCACCCTGACTCTCCTCACTGATGTCTTTATTATGACTCTTCCTGTGGTGGTGACATTTCCCATTTTGCCAGTTCAGCTTTTTTTCCTCCCCGATTCCAATTGCTGATTATTCCGCATCAGTTGCCGCTGATTTGATGAGGGAGCCACTGGAGTTATTGCTCCTCTGTCCCCTCGGTGGGAGCGCAGGCTAACCCAATACTGGCAGGGAGAGAAGACGAGTCAGATACAGATGGTACGTTACTACAGGCTGGGAGAGAGCTGAGATGTTGCTAGCCCATGGTGCCACAGCGCAAGGTTATAAGAACCTCAGTACAACAACACAAAACATAAAGGCATTAGCATCGATGCTACTGAGCGTACACACAGTACCAAACAACTACTACAGAACCCCGATATCCATGTCCCATATGTTAAATCATATAGTATCGCATTCTATCAAAGACGTGTATCTTTGATTTCATCAAAGTTCAAGTCTGCTGTGTGAAAAGGTAAAAACAGTGAAATGCACAATACGAATATTAACACAAAATATATTGGATTGAATTCCATCGTCCCTCTGTTTAAACATCTCCCACACCTTCTCTGTGCCCACTTCTTATTAAACTTCTTATTTAATTTCATTTTAATCCAGATTCTCTCATCTTCCTTATTACAATCCTTTTTTTGAAGTAAAGGAAAAAAAGAAGAAAAAAACCAAAAGCTGTATAATAAATGGACACGTCAAAAGCAATGCTTAATGCGATAGCTCACAAGAAAAATATTCAGAGGTTTAGGGGAAGGTCTGCACTGTATATACCTTACTTGAAGCACATATGTCACCCACAGATCCTATTGGATTTTATTCCCACTGGTTAACACACATGACCTCTTCCTGCTGTAAGTGAGCTATTTGTATTTCCTATTTGGGAGACTGAAGATGATTTCTCATGGAAAAAGTACTAATAACATAATATTAAATCTGAAACATGATCACTGAAATACCAGCTCGTTTGCGAGTGACGGAAGTAATTGAAAGAAATGGAAAAAATGACATGCCTCAACGTCTGACACAGACGTTATGCAACTGGGAATTATTTCCAGGCATCTGAGTCATTTCTCAGACATCCGTAATATGTTACTGTATATCTAAACCCTAATTAGCAAAACAGTTGTTAACATCCATATGAATATTGTTGATCATATGATAATGAATAGATCATTATTACATTTGTTATTACATTTGTTATGAACTAGCCACATTTGGTAATTGAATTTGAGTAAATAAAAGATGGACTTGTGACAACAATTCCTCTGGCATGTCAGGTTACCATTACCCCAGAGCACCTTTAATATTAAATAAATATGGAATATGAATCATACACTTTGTATGTTGCTTTCATGTTTTGTACATGTGCATGTGGTCACAAATGAAGTGATTACACCAGTGGAGGTTGAAGATGCCCAAAAGCAGTGGCATTAGCCAATGTGTAAATTGAGTTGTGTACTCCTAAAAGTGTCAACAATACATATCATGGATGCAAATGAGCTCAGCCAGCAGAACATGTTGACGTCTCAGCATCAAACATGTGAGGCTGAGACTTACAAGTCACTAAACACATTCCCACTCCCGCAGGATGCCGCAGTGTTTCTTCTCCGTGTCTGACTCGTCTCCTCTGCTTGACACCGTTCCAAGACAACACATCTCACACAGTAGACACTCAAAGGCCTGTACAGATACAGTCATGCGTTTGTCTACACCACACAGGTTATTAATAAAAAACACACCGCTGCTCGCTCGCAACAAAGAGACGCACATGACGTAAAGTACACTGCAGCTGCTGACTGCGTCCTGCTAATGTTTTATTAAACTTCACACACATTTGGCACATGATGCTAGCACAGCATGATAGCACAGCATGCTAGCACAGCATGCTAGCACATGATCCGATTCAAAATGTAATAAAAACGTTAGTTTCCTTCGCATGGGAACTATAGGATTATAATTAACTATGTTAATAATAATCCTATAGTTCCCATGCAAATATAATGACAAGTAATGTAACGGTTCTGAAAGAGACTGATACAAACGCGATACAAAAGTCCACTGTTTCGTGTCGCGGTTCCAGAATACAGAACTGCGGTCCGCACACACAGACACACACATGCACACCCAACCTGCTACAGATGCAGCTTGTTGAGCTCTCATATACGTTGCTACAGTAATTAAACTTCAATTTTCATTTCACATTTAGGTCAACACTAGATTAGAAACACTGAGCCTTTTTAAAGTTGTCAAAATACAATACAATTTATAGAATGCATGTGTTCTCATTCATGGAATTAACCCCCGTCACTACGACGTCGGATTATGGCAACGAGTCTATTGCCTTCACTTTTATACTCAAATGAAACGAATGAAAGAAAGAGTTTATTACGAAACAGTTTATTACGTTCAAATAAATAAATATAAAAAACAATATGAATCGAAACGTTGATTTGGTGAACCGGTACACCCTAAAAATGACGATGACTATGATGTTTTGCTGTGTGATTGCCTCTACAGCAGCCCTACAGGTATCTGACACCAGGTCAAATAGACATTAAAACTCGGCAGCCTGCAATTGGTTCCCTGTGTTCTTCCCAATGCCGCGCTGCGTTCCTATTGGATGGTCACTGGCCCCAATGACAAACGACATCGCTCCACGCCTCATTTCACATTAGGCTCGGCAAATCAGAACAGGGGACAGATTAATGATGTGGTGACAGCCCCCCCCCACACACACACACACACACACACACATTTCAGTGTAAACGCTGCATTAATCACAATGGGCCTTGCTGCTCCCTTAGCCCCCCCCCCCCCACCCCTTGTAGATTTACCTCCGCTGCTTTACACACACACACACACACACACACACAATGCTCACACTACAAATACACACAAGCACATTTTACCACCCATGTGCTGTGCATGTCTGATACACACACACACACACACACACACCCAAGAGGCAGTGTCATCGCCAGTCTCTTGTCATTTCACGCTTTGTGCACCTGCCAATTGAGGGCTTGTGTCTTAGGGACAGGTTTGAGTGTGTGTGTGTGTGTGCATGAGTGTACGTGTGAGTGTGCGTGCGTGCTTGTACGTGTGTGTGTGTGTGTGTGCTTGTACGTGCGTGTGTACTTGTACGTGTGTGTGTGCGTGCGTGAGTTCGTGTGCATGTGAATGTGTGTGTGTGCGTGTACGTGCGTGTGTACTTGTACGTGTGTGTGTGCGTGCGTGAGTTCGTGTGCATGTGAATGTGTGTGTGTACGTGCGTGTGTGCTTGTACGTGTGTGTGTGCGTGCGTGAGTTCGTGTGCATGTGCATGTGTGTGCGTGTGTCATTTTTATGTTTACATATTCACTCCCAATAGTTCTATGGGACGCTGCATCCAGCAGTATAGCCGTCCCCATAGCAACATCCCCATGTGTGTCATTCTCACACTGTTGGCATGTTACTGGGTTTACCGGCCCTTTCTTGTGGCCCGACTAGCTCTCAGATAGTTAGCTTCTTTGCTAGTCTGCTTGGGTTCAGAAGAAGGGATAAATACATACTGTTATAACAACAAGGAAACGGGAGAGGTGTACTTCATAAAACATAATCTGTTACTTCTACACAGCCTGTCTACGTGAATAGGAATACAAACAATATCCTAGCCTTCTCAATGCATTTTAAATGTGTTGCCCGGAGTTTTGCAATTTCAATAAAGGTAGATAAGTAGTTCAGTTTTGATTTGCAATCTCAACAATGACATACCTTTAAATATGAAATGCAATTAGGTACTATTGCATTAACATACTGAAGCTGATCTGTGTGAGTGTGTATTAGTGCACATGTGTGCATGTGTAAGAAGAGTGTGTGTGTGCATGTGTGTGTGTGTGCGTCCGTGCTGCAGGCAGATCAGCAGGCTAATGAACAGTAACTAAGCTCTAGCAGGTCTTCACTGGGCAACTGCAAACTGCAGACCCGCAGGTGCCTGTTAATCTGGGCTGATGCACCCAGGAATGGCAGCTAATAATATATATGGGCTCTCTGTGTGTCTACGCACACACGCACGTGCGCATACACACGCACACACTCACACGTACACGTACACGTGCGCACGCACACACACACACACACACACACAGAGATTAGCACTCCTGCACTCCAGAACAGGCGCTGAGCACACTGAAGTGTGTGTGTGTGTGGTGATTTGGGGACAAGACATCACTTTGGCAGGATTCCATTGCTTTGGTCTGACTGTAATAGATAGAAGTCCTCTATCTGGAATGACAGCAGTATGTGTGTGCGTGCGTGGAGGGGAGACTGATGATTTCTCAAGTGTGAAACTCATAGTATCCTTCAGCCCTCAAGGAGATGCTTTAATTTATTCTCTAAAGGGCTGTGGAGACTCTCATGCACACACACACACACACACACACACACACACAAGCTAGCTAGCTAGTTAGCTATAGCTGATTGAACAGGGTGTTTCTGCAGACATCTTAATTACAACCCCCCCCCC
>JAODOY010048448.1:0-19027 GCA_025399855.1 Forbesichthys papilliferus | reverse complement strand
GTATTAGAACAATTTGATGATTGATTTAATGAATTACATTTTAAAATCAGATCATTGTGTCATACTAGATTTTACTGATTATATTCTAATACATTTCAATTTTAGGCATTTATCTTTACATCATTAATATCACTAATTGATTACTTGGATTAGCAAAACAATAAAATCTAAATAGCCCAACATAGGAAAACAAAATACAAGGGCATGCTATGCATTGCTACAGTCAGAAACCCAATATTTTTAATGATTTATAAGCACGGTTTATTGGCACAGATTATGGCAAAGCAGATATGACACTAAACACCTCTGCAATATAATGTACAAATGGTATCTAAGAATACTAGGCTCGAACATATTTGGTAATGTATTGGCCTCCTAACAAATGCACAAATAAATACCAATAAGGGGGACATGCACAAGGCTGGAGGTCAGGGGTCAATGATGAGGCTGAGACTACAGATGGGGGGGGGGTTCACTGCTAGGGCTGGGGCTCAACTCCCTGCCCATCAGGGTGGGCTCGCCCACCGCCATCATATCCGGGTTGGAGCCAGGAGTGATGATGTCATCAGGCAGCAGACAGACATATATACAATATACTCCCCAACCTTCTAGGCTATGATAAATGAGCTATACAGCTGTGACGGAGATTGTCCCTCCCCTCGGGGAATCGAACCCCGATCTCCCACGCAGAGAGCGGACACTCCTACAGGGCAGGCCAAAAACCTATGGGCCCTGGCCTGCGTCGCCAGAGCGTTGGAGAGTGAGGATTAACACCGCACACGCTACCTGCTGGTCACCGTTACACTCCTAGTACCAACAGGCCAGGACAAAGGTGGTACGTAGCTGTTTGGCATATCTAGTCACGAGCTGGTCAGAGAAGTGTCTACTTGGGTTGCTTCTTGAACGTATTACAACTCTCCATGTCATAAAATATAGGGGCGCGGCATCTAAATCCATCATATTTAAGGGCGTGGTATTTAAATGACGCCTGTTTTTCACTGCCACATTTATCAACGTGCGTTCATTTGTTTGGCGTCTATCGTAAGATTAATTCTGTGCTCGGATCTGCACTTGTGTCAATGTTAGATTGATAAAAGAGGGTCAGGCCTAAAGTTTTTTTTATTTATAGGCCTGTTTTTTGCTATGCATGGCGGGGCCCTTGGGGCATGGCAGTGGCTGCTGGGGTTTCTCAGCCGGCACTGGCTGTGCTAACCCTGGTTTGCTTGGCATGTAAAACTTGGACTATAGGCCCCACCAGGGGTGGGCAATCCTGGTCCTGGAGGGCCGGTGCCCTGCATGTTTAAGTTGTGTCTCCCTCCTCCATCACACCTGATTCAAATGAACAGGTCGTTATAAGGCTTCTAACAACCTTGAATCAGGCGTTTTGAAGCAGGGAGAGATCTAAAACATGCAGGGTGCGGCCATAGGAGACTCTGGGACGCTTCTAACATGCCACGCGTCACGTCCAGAGTCTGCTGACGCCCACGTTCAGAAGCACTGCGTTACGTAAGTAAGTAAAGATGAGTTTATTTATTTAGTGCTGTTCACAGGCAATAGTCAAGTGCTTCACACACTTGCAATAATAGAAAAACTGAAGGAAAAAATCCACTGTTCGTTTGGCTATTTCTTTTAGGAGGATTGAAGTGATCAGCATAGATCTGACCTCTGAATGTGCTATGCACCTTATTCTTGATCTGACATATTTCCCACAATTCATAGTGCATCAATAGCCTATATTAGCAGTGGTGAATAGTAAAGAGCAAAGGAGGATTATCTGGTGCTGGTTAGGGGGCAATCCAAAGCGCTATGGGGGTTCTGATTAAGACTAGGTGGAGTTCAGGGCCTCATGTATCAACAATTGTGCAGCTTTCATACTAAAACATGGCGTACTCCTGAAAATATTCAGATGTATGAAACCATGCATCCGCCAGGTCCTGCGCATCTACGCAATAAACGTATTTAAGCGCACGAGCCTTTGACCCCGCCTTACCTCCTCCCATAAATGACTATGCAAATGATAATAATGCGCCCATGTCCTCATGCATTATCCAATATAAATCATCTTATCCAGCCGCAAAACGTAAAAAAAAATTAATTGTATTAACGTTGTTTATTGATGTTAATGTGTTACCTGCTTCTCCTGCAGTAGGGGCATGTGTGCACACTGGGCGAGACAGGGGGAGAGAGGGTGAGACGGGGAGATAGTGAGACAGGCAGAGGAGGGTGGGCTAGTCCAGGATGTGTCACCATTATTATGCACATGGTACGCCCACACCTGTAGCTGCACACCTGGTATTAGGAGGGGAAGAATCTAGAACTACAGGCAATATATGGTCAGACATAGTCAGAGCACCATGTACTGCATGTACCACATCACATGGTCAGAGCACCATGTAGTGGAGGTCACTGCCCTCATAGGCTCTGAGGCTGTTTCAGTTCACACACGTTACGTGAAGAAATGTCAAAATGCTGCTGAATTTGCAGATTTGTACTCCAGTACATGAAATCCCAGGCAAGGTTAGTTTACTCATTGCTGCCACCTTGTGGGTAATAGTAACACTGCAGCATCAACCCACTTCCTACCCCAATTAGAACCAACTATCACGCAATACGACCGAGCATATTTTTTTCCCCACCAAATGCATAATAGTGTTCCATTAAATATTGGCTACTGATGGACATGTTGCAATTCAAGTTGGGTAATTCATTTGTAAATGCACTGTCTACAGCAAAGGTTTAATAATTAATCTGAGGCATTGTATATTCTATTGCATTTAACACGTCAAGATCAATATACATGCAAAGTGTATAAATGTTGTGAACAATAATGCCAAATGGACAAGGCAGAACTGATATATTTTATGGAAATAATTAAAAGATCTGATAACATCACCAGAGGAATAGAACCTACAACATATAGTTCAAAGTAATTTCAATACAAATCAGCAAGCTGCTCTGGATCAATATGCTCCTGGAGCTGATGGTCGTCATTCAGCGCCACTGCACGCATCATAAAACAGGGCCGCTATTAGTCATTGCCCCCACAGAGGTAGAGCAAAGCCTTCTGGTAATCTCCATCTGTGTCCTCCTGGAATAAGAGACAAACACAAACACATGGATGTTCCATCTGAAGTTACAAACCCACTGTGTTTACACTGACCACGCCAGCAGAGTGTAACGTGGTCAGCTAGAAGCCCTGTGCTGCTGAACCTCACTCTCCGACACCTCAAGGATGCTCTAGTGGAAAACGCCAGAGCCCCCGTGATTTAGTGTCACTTGCTAAGCATCCTACTCTACTGCTGGGGAGCCAGGTTTGAGTCCCAGCAGGTTTGATCACAAGAAATTCCCCCCCGGTTACACCAGCGTCTGATGAGGTAATGTGTTGTCATACCTTCCAGTTTTCAGAAAGATATACGAGACTGTCTCAACAGGAGTCACGTAAATGAGTGTAATGCTGCGTGAACACGGCAGACGGAAAACTGGATATCACATTAGTGGACGAGAGCAGGACGGAAAAATCTGTTGTGGCCGGCAAAAAAATGCAGACATTATCATACGGCATCCCGTTGAAACATTTACAACCGTATGTTCGTACATTTCTTTCTTTCTTTATTCTAAGTTAGCAGGGAGAGATTCTTCCAAATTTTCCACTTCATGTCACTGCATCCAGTCGAAGGTTTTTAACATTGATGCAACACATCCACACAACGTAGGATAGATCCCGACATGCCTGGTCAACATGTAAGCATCCTAAATGAGCAAGAATATGTTTTACCTAATCCTTAATATACTTCTAGCTGTGTCAATCACTGTAGATAGGAGCGTGTGCTACATGACCTGCTAGTCTATCACTCTCAGAAATCTGGCAGTACCTGGATTGTCATGTACAGAGAGACGCCGTACTTCTTCTTATAGGCAGCTCTGATGTCCAGCATGTCCACCTCGCTCCGAGACACCATGATCCTCATCAGGGTTCCATCATCCGTGCCAGCGCGCTGAACACAAACACGTCATGTATTATCTGCCTGCTTTCTACGCTAATGTTTCAAAAACAAGCATCTACACATATCCTGTTCCATTGTAACTTCACTCACTGCAAGTAGCTTTGGATAAAAGTTGTAAATGTTGCTCCCGTGCATTGTCTCATGTATCAAAGCATTTAGAAGATAACAAAGAGAGCAATGTAACTCATCTCTCTGGGAGCAACAGAAGAGAGGTTCACACATCATAAGTGGGCGTGTCCCGCACGTCACCAATAACATGTTGCATCGACTAGCATATGTCAGCACTGGGTTGTTTTGGTCTGCATAAGGGGGGGAACATTCCCCCTTTCCCTTCCAACAGTCGAGCGTGGATATGGCCAAACGATAGCACCTCTCGTTTCACTCAGTACTCTCTGGTTATACTGGTTCATGCACAGGTAGGGGGGAGCCCCACCACTAGGGGCAGTGTGACAGGGTCTCATGGTTTTAAGCTGTTGAGAGAAGTATCTTCCCTGCCACACTGCCCCTAGTGGCCAGACAAGGACAGCAACACCCACCCTCATAGACCCATTGAGCTCCTCTGCGAAATAGCCCGGCACGCTCTTGATACACTTCACTATGGAAACAACAAATTATTATTATTAACAACAACACTAATAATAATAATTATACACATCTATGTATCAATATATTCATATACTAGTAATATAAGACCAGAGACATATGTCACCCCATGGAAGTGGAGGCTGGCCTGTGATGTCCTCAGAGACAGGAATAACACTAATATGACATCACACTTTAAAGGTGGAGTCAGGCTCAGAGCTGGGGTGATATTACACTTTAATATGTCATCGCCTGTCTTGGTGTCTGGTCTGTTAACAATCCCCGGATCGCTGCGAGTGCCTTACCGACCGCTAGGAGCAAATTCTCTAAATTCCCAGTGGTCTCCCCTTCGATGCTTTTTTCTATGTCACAGCCAGCCATCTTCTTGTAGGCGTCGAACACTGCAGTAAACACAAGGTGCGTTCAGAACTGCCGAACATTTGCAAACATATTTAAAAGTTTTTCTGTTTTCCATGCTTTTATTCGCTATCGTTCGCGGCGAACACAAAGCAAATGTAAAGCTGTTTAAATATGTTTGGAAACGTTTGAGGAGAAGGTTCTCGGCGAACGCACGCTGATGCTGGACAAGGTTGACAGTTTAAATCGAAATTTTTTGGAAAATTCAACGCAAACACATTCACCACAAATGGTTGTGGTGTTCAGAATGTTGTGCCAGTTCTGAACATACCTCAGTCATTGAGCAGGGAGGAGAAATAAAATCAATTAATATTTCCAACACTAGTTTAGATTTCTAATGTGCTTTAACGATAAATTAAATGTGTGCTACATCAGGGGTGGATGCCACTTACATACAAACTACACCACACAACCATAACCAAACACCTTAGCATGTGTTTTTGAGGTAATATGCACTGTAATATACATGTCATGTGGACACTATAGAATTAATATAGCCCAAAACAGAGACATGAACATAACAGCCCCAAACAAGATTAATAATAATATAAATGAACATTAAATGTGCACTTCAACCCTCCACACTTGAGGATGAAACAAATCAGGTGTTTTCAGGTCAAGAGTCAAGAGCGAAACTGTGAGCTCATGTTAAGAATGTCGTGGCTCAATTACATGTCTACTGTCCACAGAGACTTTCTTTTAACCTGTCTAATGTCTACATAGACTCAATTAAACTTTAACCTGTCTAATGTCCACAGACTCAATGTACCTTTAACCTGTCTAATGTCCACACAGACTCAATGTACCTTCTAGAAGGTGCTCCACACTCCTCTTCCCAAGGATGTTGATCATCTTCTCTTCATCTGTGCCTACCTTGCCTGCACCTGCTGCATACAGATCCTGCAGTTCCCACCAGAACACACATGTGCACAGTTTATGTGAATACATTTAAATTATTGGAGATTCTTGGTTTTCAATCTCACTTCTTCACTTTTCTTTCTTACCTTTGCATCTTTCTCAATCTTCCCCTCATCTATACCATCTTCTCTACCCTGCAGGACAGATAGACACATTCAACAGTTTGACTGTAGTGTTCCCACCCAGATCGAGTGGAAACACTACAGTGTACAGATGTTGGTTGGTTGTTGTGAATGTCAGTCAAAATATCTCTCCTGTCAAGTGGTGTAGACGCAGTTAGCCAACGCTGTGCTCCAGACACTCATATACAGAATGAGTCTTTGAGATTAGACATAATCTCACCATCCAAATTGATGCTAAAATAATTCCAAAAATTCAATAACATTCAGAATAAATATATAATTAATAAATTACATTATTTTGTACAAATGCACACATCACTATGCTCTGTACTATATTTGCAAGACTACCAGAAGTGAAACATTATAATTTGACGCATTTCTAAACTGAGGACAATGACTGCATGAAGCTTCGGTGCTGTTGAACATTGCCTTGTTAGAGGTGACTGGTGACAGCGGCCAATAGAACACAACTCCTTCCATGTGGGTTAGGTGTGCTAAAGCACTGGAACTGCGGTGGGCCTACTTAATCATAAGTGAAGTGACGTCTATCTCGCTTTTCCTAATATTTCCCCTCCTTCTGTCGCCTAAATGCCCCCGCAGTCCACCTCCAACCGTACCTTGAGGAGCAATACAAGCATCTTCTCAAAGTGTCCTGACGTGTCGCTGCAGATATCCTTCTCCAGACTGCCACTGCACTCTGATGAAGAAAGAGGAGAAGGTCAGAAGGTAGATTGTTTACACCTCTCTCTCACTAATCCCTGCAATCGACCTGTTTGGTGCGGGCTGTTCTACGGTATCTATCTGACGGCACAGGGTTGGTTATCTGGCTAATGGACACCTTGGGCTTCTGTTTTATTTGGCTCAAATAACCTGCGTCCTTCACTTACAACCCCTTATGCTCTTGTTTACAATGTTCAGTGTGCTATAGTCTCCAGCTAGCTACCGAGAGGCTACAGGGCTGTTATACAGGACTGTTTTGAGAGGTCACAAGATGTCAGAAAATAGTTAAAAAATACAATAAAAACAACAGTTGTTGTCAATGACAGCACTATGCCAATACCATATTGATTTGTGTATACAGAGTAGTTTTTATTGCATTTGTGATTCAACTGACTATTTCACATTTAATCGGAGTAAAGTGCAAAGTATTGATTTATTAATAACCTCTTGACCTGTGTTGTAGAAAACTCATCACAGCTAGGCTTCTATCACACCTACCTAGCGACTTTTGTATTGATCCAGAAGTCTAGAAATCTTATTGTTGCTATGAAACTGAATTTGGTATTTTAATAGTTTATTGAGGACAATCACAAATATTGTATATTGTAACCATGTATCTCTCCACCTACAGTATGAACCTGGACCTTAGTATCAGATGCATTTTATTTTCTGTCCACATGTTAAAAGAACTCTACAAGCTACAGTATCTTCTGCATCTCCTGTGTACAGCTGGCACACATTTTGCCCATTTGTGTTTTAAATTCAGTTTACAGTTAGCTTGGTCAGAAGGGCACAGAATATATAGTGCTCTCCATCCTGTGTGCCATTTCACTATTTCAAATCACTCCACGTTGATTTTTGGTCCGTGTCGGCACCTTTCTTGTAGACTTTGATGATTTCCTGAATCTGCTCTGGAGTCCTGGAGGCCAGGATCTCAATCAGCACGTTGTCATCGGTTCCAGCGCCCTAGAAATCAACACAGCAGGGGGTTGAAGGAGATGTTCACCTGGTTCTGACCAAGACATTAAAGACACTGCAGCACAGACTGTTGGGAAGGATCGGACTCAGCTATACAGCCACCAATAGCTATGTCACAACATTAGTGCTTACGGCCGGGATACATACTGCATTTGACCGCACGGTTTTGGTTTTTCACCTGCGCACACTGAAGCACTTGACACAAGGGTTTGAACTGCTGTTAAAACAGAGCCAAATAATTCTGAACAGGGTGAGAAGTGCATTATTTTTGTCCTTTTTCTACTTTAATTACTCAGTAGGGAAGGCCCTGGCTGTGGAAAGACGTGAAGGCCGAGCTGTCAGATTCAGAAGAATTTAATCGTCAAATTCCCCGATCACATTGAGATGCGTTGCTAGAAACGCGTCGCCAGCAAAACCATTGTCTTTCTATGGTACGGCGCGAATGGCATGCGTTTTTTTTCTTTTTGGCAGAGGCAGCCCATTTCTGTGTTATCGGGGCGCCATCAACTTGCTTTTGAAGCGCCTGGGCCTTTAGCGACGTGTCTCGTGTGATCGGGCCCTTACATAATAGATAGATGTACTGCATTTATATGCTGCTTTTCCGACCTTCCGTCCACTCAAAGCGCTGTACAATGCAGCCTCACATTCACACACCGATGGTGGTGTCAGGCATGCAAGGTGCGACCTGAGCACCAGGGGGAGCAGTTAGGGTTAGGTGTCTTGGTGAGGAGTTAGCAGGATTCAAACCAGCGACTTCTGGATCACCTGTCTCCCCACCCTACCCACTATGCTATGATACGTAGGTTAGTAAACAAGAAACCATAACATCTACACCCTGTTTCCATGTCAACGTGAGAGCACAGCTGGCGCTCAGAGGAGACGGAGAGGATGGTCGCATTACCTTCAAAGCCTTGTGTAGCTGGATGGCATCGTACGACTTGCTGGGAGTCATCATGGCCACAACCAGGCTCTCAAACAGCCCTCCTAGCTCCGACTTCAACGCACTGACCAGGTCCTGGAGGATCACGTCATGATACATCAGCATAATAATAATAATCATAACAACACTGTTGCAGTGGTCCAAATCTGAACACACCTAGAAC
Source organism: Forbesichthys papilliferus (assembly GCA_025399855.1). Taxonomy (NCBI): domain Eukaryota; kingdom Metazoa; phylum Chordata; class Actinopteri; order Percopsiformes; family Amblyopsidae; genus Forbesichthys; species Forbesichthys papilliferus. The sequence continues at coordinate 10,183 of JAODOY010048448.1, read as the reverse complement.
ATTGTTTGCACTCGCATCAGATTGAATCAGTGTTTCTGCAGTGGAAGTTTCAACCCCCCTTGAATAAAGACTCTTAAATTAATACATCTATCATTTTATAACATGATGATAAAGTGGGTCAAAGTTGAGTCAAAGAGTCCTACAAGTGTAATATTTATGTTGAACCTGTATGTGATATTTCCTTATTGTACCATAGAACATCACTCACAAGGTCCAGACTGGAAACTGATTTCTATTTGCAATTAACCACAGATTTGGGTATTTGTCTTGAGGCATGACATACATTGGTTCAGAGTGAATAATGGTGTGTGTGTGTGTGCATGCATGCATAGGTGCATGCTCCATATAATAATAATTTCTGTAATGGGATGTTTGTGTGCTTTTGTGTAAGAATTTACAGTAATGTGTGAATATAATAAGCCAGCGACACAAATGAATAACCGTTCTGGCATGCGTTAGTGAGGCAGGGGGGCACAATGTCTCATAACACTGTTAGCTCAGCTTACCTTTCCGAAGGCCTTTTTGTAGGCTGCTTTGATTTGCTGCCGTTGATCGTTGCTACGTGCTGTCAGAAGCATCAGGATGGCATCTTCATCCGTACCTGGTGGGCCGGTGGATAGGTGGACCAGTATAAATAGGTGACAGTGATACAGTATTGTAGGAGAAACATGCAAAGTGGTAAACTAGTCATGAGATCAACGGCAACAGCTGTCATATGTAAAAGGTATACACTCCTTGATTACATCATAGAACCGCAATCCTAGATGTTTCGAGATCAGCGCGTTTCATCATAGTCACATCAGAAACTGTCCACATCACATCCAAAGGGCATGTCACACTGCTATAGCTATGCCTGGATGAGGTGTGGTTCTATAGGGCCGGGTGGTAGAGGGCTGGGGGAGGGAGCTACAGTATTTAGTGGTTTGGCTGTTCAGCAGCCATGGGGATATTACAGCATGCTCAATGTGCTTTAATATGCTAATTTCATGCTATTGACAAGATGGTTTGCTATTATGCCAGTGATTATTCCTGCGATGAACCATACCGAGTTACTTGTACAGAGACCAATGAGGTTGCGGTTTGGACCTCCACACCTCACACGATGTTAATATTAACACTCCTTACTATAAAAACCGTAAGAACAACATGAAAACCTTCCCTCAGAAATAAAGTAATCCATTCAGAACACTGCTGTTTATAATACAACAGGCTAACTCTTTCCCATCTTCCATAAAAGTACTTCTGAGTTGTGAGTTGTTAGAAAAACACTGACCTATCCCTTTCATTGCCTTGTGGAGAAATTCGGCATCCTTCTTGGCATTAAAGTTGACAAACGGCTGAACGCTGCCTCTGTACGCCTGTGGGAAGACAGATCCTGTGAGTCCACTGGCATTAATAACCTCAGGACGAGGCCAGGCAATGGTAAAGAAAGCAGTTTTATTTACACCATGCAAGCTAACTGGTGGGCAGGTCCACCTTTAAACTCTAAATATCCCCTACCAGAAAGAAAAAACAAGTGGCCTATTGTTTCTACTCTTCTATGTACAGTGGTTGAGTATTGACTCTTCTCTGCTCTCATCCAAGTGTCATCCATGAAATCCTACACCACTCGGACAGACAAGACACACCAACTGAAGTTGCCATGTAAACGGTAATACAATAAGGAACAAATTAGGTATACTGTAGTGATGAAGTTGCCTGATCCTGCTTCTTAAATAAACATATTGAATTCATCAAGCTGTGATGTGTTCTGACAGAACTTAAATGGCTAGAATCTAATCAAACGGGTGGAATGGAACACTTTTTGTGCCTGTTGCATGTGCATTGTGAGGGGATGGGCTGTCTAATATTGTGCAAAATGCATGGGGTATTTCACTCCAGAGAATAGAAACCTCAGATCTGTCTGCAAATGAGAGCAGTGATGTGATTGTCTTTTGTGTAAGACTGTCTATGCAGTGTTTGTCATGAATCAGGCTTTAAAATGAGTTGAGTTTTCGATGATACCTGTGCCAGGTAATGTTGTATGGTACAATACACATGGAGAAATGAAGGCATGCATGGGTGGATGCTTACAGTGTTCAGCATGGTGTACGTTAACAATGTGTGTATGACAATGCTTCAACAAGCTGTTTCTGGTTAGATTTAAGTGAACGTCATTAGCTGCAGGTTCACTGTAATGTCCCCTAACATCAGCAACAACAACGTTTCTGACAGGTCGTCCTTTTTTGGAGGTTCTTCCTAATTGGCCTGCGTATCAGATTTCTGGCTGCGGACTTGAATGCACGACAAGTATGACAAGCACGTGAAGACGAAGTCCATTACACAAAACATGTTATCCAGCACTGATGCTGGGACGAGAGAATCCATTTATATCATATCACAGTTTACAGTATTCAAATTCCAAATAGGTAGAATTAGCTGGTGTTTTAAAGGTGAACTCGCTCTCAATTGTGTTATAGCACCCGCCCGTCCCTTTATATTTTTAAGCACAGCTTTCCACGACAGGCTGTGTGGTTGTAGGTGTTGTGCAGAGAATGGTGCCAGCCTGTTGGAGCTGTGGAGGAGGGGTAGCGAGAGAGACCACTAGACACTCTTTAGAGAGCTGTTTTCAACTGCAAGGAAGATCACGCATAGGCTATGGAGCAGTGGCCCTTGAAGAAAAAGTTAAAGGTATAGTCGGTCAATCTCGAAAACGCTTGCTAACTTCAAACTCTAATCAAAACAAAAACACCTCTTCCTTCAACGCCATAGGGTGCTTCCTCAGTAGCTCAATGTGGAAACACATTGTGCAGGCTAGGGCATTATTGTTGTGAGCGGCGTACACCACTTTGTTTACGTTCCTATTCAGCACGCATTAACTGTGAGGAGATATTTGGTAAATTTGTCAAAAAGTGTATTACTGTAGCTTACAAAACACTCATCTTAACGTGACGACACACAAATAGAGCGGATGATAAAAGCTGTATATTTTTTGGGAAAACTTTTGTTCTGTTATTGTTTACACAACTTTATTAATAATAATAAACAATAAACAATATAAATACTTACCATTGTTCTTGTTCCGATCTGGGGAGATAAACCTAATAAATGGAAACAGAAATATCTAAATACAGAAAAAGGCCAAGCTTTTGCCTAAATACTCAAACTAAAAACAGCTCCAGCTGAGCATGTGATCTATTGTCTGACCTTACTGAGAGGTGGTCGTCTGAGGTGCTCTGGATCTCTGGGTGAAGCACTAGACGTCTGCTGGACTTTAAGACTGCCACTGACAACTGAGGAGGGGAAACACTTCCACAACCGGTGTCCCATATCACTCACCGTCAGTCACTCAGGGCTTGTGACCTCATGCATTTGTCATCTGCTTTGGTTGACTGAACATTTCCAGTGTACTGTATGTGATCATGTTTTTCTCAACTAAAAAATGTGTTTGGGAGCGCAGGCCATTTCTACAGCCACATTACCTGTAAAATGCATTTAAACAAGGGTTAAGATTTTACATTTTTATTAACAATTCTCTCATTTTGGCTTTAAATGTAACTTCCAATAATCATGACTTTTTACCATTCCTAGATCTCAGATAAAATTTCACTGATTACCTTATTTCTAAAGATGATTTAGGACTAATCCTTCTGGTTCATTTTCAAGCAATCATTGTCACTAATGAATGTCCAGTAGAAGTTATATTGAAACAAAGCAACCTTGACTCATGATTGCATAGCACTGGCCATGGAAAATCCATTACATGGTGCATAGCGGATAAGAGCAACTCAAGTCCTGACTGACGCCCAATATACAGTATTAATCATGTGTGTGTGCGTTCTACCGTTCATTCTGGGTGGCATATCCCTATAACGGAATAAAATCTACGTTATCCACCGAAGAGCTCGACTGGGTGAAACTATAGAGGCCGCAGTCCAGAGCGATGGCAGGACAACGATAGAGGTAGGTCTGGCGAGATTAGCAGAGCGCAACTTATGGGCATCTCATATCGCAGCTCTGCCCCAACGGATAACTTTAATTAAGGTGCGCAGTGGCGGCAGAAGAGGGAAGGGGTGTTTGAGAGCTCCTCTCCTGTTGCACTCGCTCTCAGTTTCATCTGCGGACGCGTTATGGCGTAGTGATTCCGTTGGTGTTTTGTATGCGGGAAGGGCAGCTGCACTATACAAACTGCGTGTGTCACGCTAAGGCTAAGGCTATTGTTACCATCACCAGGACGCGCTCACATGAACGGCTATCAAATGCGTTGTGAAAATGATTGACTGTTTTAGTTTCTGCCACTAGATGTCGTAGCCCTTTAGGTCTGAAGAGCAAGTAGTGAGGGAAAAAAAAAAAAAGTATTTCATCCCCTGCTGATGTATGTTTGCCCACACAAAGAAATTAAAGTCTATAATTTTAATACCAATTTAGACTATAAAGTTAAACTGGAGAAATTGTCAGTTCATTAGATGGTAATTGCAGTTTATCAATGTTGCTTGGGAATAAGTTAAATACAATTTATCAGTAACTTAGGTTTTGTTTTTAATATGTATTAATGCAGCATTATCACTTAACCAGGGCCGGAGAGCTCAATATGCAGCAACACCAGTCTAAACCACAAGCCTGGAACTGCAGGGTTTTAGTTGAATGTAATGCAACAGCTATTAAACAGGGTCCAGATCAATGCAATGTTCTAGAAACTAATGTACTCACCTACAGTTAGTGTAAGTGAACAGTCAAGTATCTCTAGATGTTAGCTACATTTTGGTGGAGAAGTTTCTAAACAGCTCTGGCACTGTAAATAGCAGTGCAGACTGCACCCCACATTTAAAATACATTCCAAATGTGCAGGGCCGAGCTCCTTGGGAGGACAGTGTTTCTCAATACAAATGCTCCAGAATGACCGATTATGCGTTCAATTTACACTGAACGAACTTTGAAAGCCAGCTCTCTGCTGCCCTCGTGAGGTCAAAAACCACAAAGACAGAAGATTTCCTAATGAACTTTATTTACAAGAGCTGTATTCTACAGATGCCTTGATTGTGGAGTGGTGTACTGGAGACCCAAGGAAAGCGGCAGGCGTCTTTCAAAAATAGACAAATAGCGCTGCCTCACAGGGTCAGGGGATTATGGTGGAACTATTAATTGTGCATAGAAGATCAGCCACTCAGCTCTTATAAATTTAGTCCAACCCAACCTCTCCCAGATTACAGTTAGTCTATTATCCAGTGTTTAGAGGCAGGTTGCTGTGGACAAAAACTGCATTTAGACCTGACAGGCCTTTTGGGAACAGGAAGTACAAACTGCGTGATTCATTTGTTATGGGGCGGATGGCGTCAGCAGCAGACATTAAAAGTACAATCCTTCAGGACCGTTATAAAATAGAATTAAGACACCCTAGTTTGTTCACCTCCCTAAAAGGAGGACTTTACATCATTAGAAACATGGTATAAAAGTCTATAAAAATAGAGGGCTGGAAAAAAGTACAGGAAACCTCCTTTAGTTGAGGAGCAGCTTAGTTGGTGGGTCAAGGAGAGCAACTTCATGGTACCTGAGGAGACAGAAATAACTGTTAAGAAGAGAACCGTTTATCAATGCAGTCACACAGGAGACAACCTTGGCCTTAATGAGCTGCAGCAACTGTACATGTTATACTAGTGCTCAACTGCTTTATTGCCAGACACGTACAAAGACTTTAAATTTCTCCTGACATCAAATTCAGTTTCTCAAAGATTGCGGTTATCACACACACACAATAACTTTCCATTTCATTGACTATATAGTTTAGAATCTTATCCTTGTGAACCCAATAATGTGAATCGTCTTGTGTCGAGTGTATTGGCAAACCCTACCATTAATACATTTTAAATGTAATTGACATAAGCATCCGTTATAATTGAAACCAGGTTGATCGAGAGGTGAAATCAAGGATTGTGCTGTTCTGCCGACTAATTTTAAGAGAGAACATTTTAAACTATAGCAACGTGGTACCCAGTATAAGGTCACTCACTTGGGGGCCTTGTACTTCTCCCGGACAGACTGTTGGCTATGCTGCGCTGCGTTCAGGAACATCTGGTGAAGGTCCTCCACACACGGGGTTAGGGCCTCCAGGCTGTAGCCGGTGGTCTCAGACAGAGACTTGGGCTGGGGCAGAGAATGGGACACTGCCGTCACTTTCAGGGACGACATGTTTGACACACAGGCTTTCTACAGGTAGTGTTATGTGATTGGCATGTTAATATGCCTTGCAATTTAACACATGTCAGGTCGGGTCAGTGCTGGTTTTGAGACCCTTCCTTTGGGGAGGGATTAAACATGGTGTCCTACAAATACTTCACTTCATAACTAGATTAGCTATTATTTGGCCTGTGTCCCATTTTTAGTCAAAGCGTATGACAGGCGTAACATTGAACATACCCACGATCCACCGGTGATTGTGTTATTGGCCAGGATGAAGGCAGCAGCCGCCATCTGTGATGGCAGGTACTTCAGGAACGGGTCTGATTCCACGAGACTGAGCTCCCCAAGGAACTGAGAAAGGAGATGCAAGCTGAGCTACACATGTAGCAGTTACTAACGCTGGAGCCATGACGAGTAGTTCAGCGATACAGAAAAGGTCATAAGGCATGTAGTGCAGACACGTTTCAAACTTAAGTAAATTGGTTAAGAGCCTAAGGCTAGTGTTCTAAAGCAGAGAATTCTGCTTTCATTCAGCTATGAGCTGCTTGTTAGTTAGCTGAAACTGCTGTATGCATACGGGCATGTCAGTCTTAAAATCAGAACCAGGCTACCTGAACTGTCATAAGTTTACTTTTAAACCCAAGTTGAGTCATTGCATGGTCGTCACGGCCTCACCATGGCAAGGCTCTCCACCGCTTTACCGGTGGCGTGGAAGAGGAAGTACTGCGTGAGGAACTGGCTTATGGTGGGGGCCGCCAAGTCAAAGGACAGCACTTTGAGCACCAGATGCTCCATGCGAATGACTTGCTTCTTAGTGTAGGTGTCGTCTGTGATGTAGACAAACTCTGCCACCTCTGGGGGGTAGATCTCTTCAAATTTCCTGCATATGAAGATGGAACAGAGCTACCATACTAGAGTTCCAAAACTGGGACATTGCCAACTGGAAAAATGTCGCAGTGTATGGGTTAAGGTTTCTCAAACGCTGCGCCGTTGTAACACTTTAACCACACCAAAATGCATTTCATGACTTTGTTACTTCAAATATACAGCCATGTTCATTGAAATGGTGTAGCCATTTTCTGCAGTAACAGACAAAGCAAACATCCCAGGATGTTATAGTAGTTCACAATGCTTGTATGCAACAAGTGAAGCGCCGGAATCCCCCCACCCCCTTACGATGCCAGAAGCATGGCTGCCGTGCCAACCAGCTGCAGCTTCCCGCGCAACACGGACATAGAGGACAGGAAGCGGTCGATGTAGTTGACCGCCAGGTAGAGGGTCTCATTCTGCAGCTTGTACTCTTCCCCCACCTCCACCAGCCAGTCCACCAGGATGGACCGCATGCTGTTTGTGATGTCAGGCTGCTTCCGCATGTAGCCGGCCTTGGGCCTGGTCTTGATCTGTGGCAGGGAGAGGAGACCCAGTAGTCACACCAGAGCGCAGGCAGGATGGCTTCATGTGAGAAGCATCTTTATAAAGACCTTACCACCAATAGTCAAATCACTGTCCAGAAACACTTTGCTGGCTGAAGTGCATGGCCAGATTGAGCAATATGTTTTGCTACAAATCTCATCTGTTTGAGGCACTTAATACATTTCTTACAAGTGTGCATTTCACCAATTTGACCAGTGAGCTTGTCACAATTGCTACGTTTAGTGCATCTTAAACGGTACAACAGGCCAAACAAGCCCCCCTCTCATAGAAACTTGATTGGTCAGTAGTCTGACAACTGCCTACAGATCACTCTACAAAATATTGGCATTTTAACTAGTCTGGAGTCTCCTTTGTGTGCGTTGACATGCAAATTCTCACCTCCAGTTCCCTCAAGTAAGTGTGAATTTCTGAGGTGTAGTCTGGGACCTCGTTTACACTGGCTGGCGTCTCGTCACGCTCCACCACCGACATGTCCATTGGCGAGTCTGCGGAGAGAAGGTCAGGTAAACAGATCTACAACCTGAAGTTGTTCATTCTCCCCCCGGCCCTTCCAGAATACAGTCAACTTACCAATGCCGACATCCATCGATGTCGTGGGAATGTCGATGGTGGCCAGGGGTTGTCTGAGACGGGTGACCGCAGGGGGCAGGTGGAGGGGAGAGTCCTCAGTGGAGGGTTTAGCCTTGGGGGCCACTTGCTTTTTAAGGCGACTGGCATCTGGCTCGTCAACGTGAATTCGGAATGAAGACTTTGCAGAAAGTTTGTCCGTACAGTTTGTACCTTGGTCTTCATTTTTACAGGTTAGCGCTTGTGATGTTTCCTGGAAAACAATATGGATAACAAACTCACACAGGTTAAATAGAGTAGAGAACGTCTGCCATGGGCGAGTTCAGTTTCTTTAAGGATGAGGTCAACAATCGCATATTCCAATTAAAGCCAAAATTTACACTTAAAATGGCGGACAATATGTCAAAGGAGACTCAAATGTTATGTGCCTGTTTATACATAATTGTAAGCAAATTACAATAACACATCGTTTAATGCATAACACTATTTAAGTAAGCGAGTCAATTAAGGCGGTTGACCTTTTGCCTCCAAAATCCACAACAGTAGAACAGCTAGCACAGTTAGCTCAAGCATTCTGTTGTGGGTACATGCTAAGTACCAGCTTGGCTAACCCGCGCTAGCCGGCAGTAGGTTCCCCATCCACCGACCTGTTGTTTCGGGCCGCGCTGCGTTTGGGTCTTGCCGCGTTGGTTGTTCTGAAGCGGTCCGAGCACGGTTCTGCCGGTCGCCTTGGGGGGGAGGTTCTCCTGGTTCTCCACGGCAGGGGCCCGGGGCTTATGAGCGCCCCGTAGTCTTGACAGCATGTTCTCCTGGTTGTGTTGTTGGGACGATTCGACCGCGCTTCCACGTCCTGACATTTCTTGACTATTGTAAATGAAGACAATAGCGTACAGTCCGCAGAACGCTTAATCCGTGCGTGTTAAGACACCACAAAGAGCTAACCCGCCGGTAGCAGCGCAGGCTACTGTTAGCAGTTACAACAGCGGAGGAAGGACGCCTATGCAATCAAACTTGCCTGTTGAGATGGCAACACCGGTCGATAGCGCAGTAATACAAGCCAATACTTTGCAAAGTCTAGATACGATGTAATGTTGAGGTTTTTAACCCGCCATAGTCCGCACACAATGACGGACCGCTTGGCTGCCTTCGCACACAAACGCACATCTGTTAGTTTGCTCTGTTCAAGTAGCCCGCGACTATTGAAACGGACCAATGAGAGCATGGCTTGATGATTACGCGTTTTACGTACGGTAACCGAAGGGGCCCAAAACACACCAGGCGTCCGAATCGAATAATGTATCTATGAAGGTGATTTTATCTTTATTTTTTGACCATTTAAAATAATTATCAGTGCATCATGTTTATATTATTTATATATTTATGGTAATATATTTAAATATATATGTTGTATACTTATAAATATACTTGATTTTATGTTAAGTCAAATATTGTAGGTAGACTACTTACATTGTTTATAAATTAAAATTAATATATATTTAATATTATCTTATATGATCGCTATACTGTATCTTCATTGTATTTTATTTTTTATAATTGTATTGTTATATTGCACTGTTAAGCATCGTGCAATGCTAAGTTACACAAAAGGCACCATATAAATCAAGTTTGATTTGATTATTATATTTGATTGAATCATATATTGTGCTGATTAGTATGTAACTGAAAGCTCAATGTTAATCTGTTTTGAACACTTTCAATTGACAGGAAATACATATAAACAATAATAATTATATATTTATAAATTAATATTTATCTTACCTACTTGAACATATATTAATATAGTTGTTAATGTAGTGGGGATGTGGGACAGCCTCAAAATACATTTAAAACACTAGCACCATCTAATAGACATTGTGACAAAGATTTAAATGTTGCATATACATACATATGCATTTATATATGCATATATACACATATACATACACATATATATACATATATATATATATATACACACACACACATATATATATATATACACACACACACATATATATATACACAC